>CAIGQQ010003610.1:5863595-5879563 GCA_903798035.1 Danio albolineatus | reverse complement strand
TTATGGATTAATTATTTGCATTTGAAAATATATTGTACACTGCAGTAAAATATACATACATTTTCTAAACAGAACCACCAGTTGAATTCACCAAACCTCTGGAGGACCAGACTGTAGAAGAGGAAGCCACTGCTGAATTAGAGTGTGAAGTCTCCAAAGAGAAAGCAGAGGTCAGGTGGTTTAGAGATGGACAAGAAATTCGCAAAACCAAGAAGTATGACATGGTCGCTGATGGCTGTAAAAGAAAACTTATTATTCATGACTGCACACTTGATGACTCAAAGACATATACCTGCGATGCTAAACATTTCAAGACTTCAGCCTTCTTAAATGTTGAGCGTAAGTCAAACAGAGTGGAAAGGAAAAGGCTAAAAATATAAATAATATTTGTAATGAAGCAAATAAAACTGATTATGATTGTATTTTTATCAACAGCTCCACATGTTGAGTTCACAAAGCCACTCCATGATGTTGAGGTCAAAGAGAAGGAATCTGCCAGATTTGAATGTGAAGTGTCTCGTGAGAGTGCAAAGGTTTGTCTCATATTCTTTATAATCCTTTAACTGACATTCAAAATAAGTAAATGCATCATGCAAGTTAGTGGAATTCTAAAATGATCATTAAAAGCTTGTTTGGCTGAATAATCCAATGTGCATTTTGAATAGGTTCGCTGGTTTAGAGATGGCAATGAAATCAGAAAAGGCAAGAAATATGAGATGATTTCTGAAGGAGTGAAACGCATTCTCATCATAAGCAAGTCCGTCTTTGATGATGAAGCAGAATATGAATGTGATGCCAGGACCTCCAAAAGCTCTGGCATGCTGACTGTCATCGGTAAGTCCTGTTCATTTTCTGTCTAAACATTTTCCAACTGCTTATGTTGTACAGAATACTGATTGCACGATTTTTGTTTGTTACCACAGAGGAGGAGACTAGATTCACAAAGAACTTGGCTAATGTTGAAGGCACTGAAACCGACAGTGTTAAACTGATTTGTGAGGTGTCCAAACCCAGTGCAGAAGTTACATGGTATAAAGGTGACCAAGAATTGCCTGAAGTTGGTAGACATGAGCATATTACAGATGGCAAAAAGAGAATCCTTATTATTAAGGGTCTCCGTATGGATGATGCTGGAGAGTACCACTGTAAACTGCCCACCTCACAAACCACAGGAAACCTGAGGATTAATGGTGAGACTTGCCTATTAAAAATGGCTTTGTTCCTTGTCCCTAAATTTGTATACATTATTTTTATAAGCTAACTCAATTTTCCCCCCCTTAGAACTTGCCGCTGAGTTCATTGCCAGGCCTCAAAACCAAGAGGTGGTTGAAGGTGAAAAGGCACAGTTTGTGTGCTCTGTCTCCAAAGACACATATGAAGTAAAATGGCTCAAAGGGAATACAGAACTTCAGTCAGATGACAAATATGAAATTATTTCTGAGGGCAAAAAGAGAGTTCTTATTGTCAAAAACTGTGAACTCAAAGATGAGGGAGGCTTTGTAGTCCTCATTGGAACCACAAGAGCTTCAGCTGATTTAACTGTTCTTGGTATGTGCAGCATGTTATTATCTAGATTTTCTTTTTAAAAAATGATGAAAGAAATATGCAAATCCTGAGTTTTTGCTGTGTTTTATTACAGAAAAGCTGAGGATTATCACTCCTCTCAAAGACACAAAGGCAAATGAAGGGCAAGAGACTGTCCTCAATTGCGAAGTCAACACTGAAGGGGCCAAGGCTAAATGGCTAAAGAACAATGAAACGTTATTTGAAAGCAGCAAGTTCATCATGGTACAGAAGGACAATGTATTCTCTCTGAGGATCAAAGACACCCAAAAGTCAGATGAGGCCAACTACACAATTACACTGACCAACCAGCGTGGTGAACAAGCAAAGAGCTCTGCCAACATCACTGTGCATGGTACGACTAATACTGATTTGCTTAATTTTCTTCAGCATTTAGAGATATTTTCCATTGTAAGCCCATCGTTCAGTCTCAAATCAGTGGTCTGAAATCTGAAAATCTGAATCTCATTTGTAAACAGATTCACTTACTTACAAAAAGCCAGATTTGGTACAGTTAATAGGTTAATATTAGTAAAAAAAAAAACAAAACAAAAAAAAGATTACTACTGAATATTAACTCTATTTACTCCATTTAATAAAACTTATGATTACAATTATAGAATCACTTGGGAGTAATAGAAGGTTTTGTAGTTTTCATCAAGAGTTTAGTTTAATTAACCTATTGTAACTAATGGAGCCTTATTATTGCACTGTTTGTATGCACAATAGCCCTATGAACAATAAAAGAATTTTCAGTAAATTATCTGCATGTAGTAAGCCAAATTTACTTGTTTGGTCTACTTGGCGGTGTTATAACCACCACTGCAAATAAATAGAAAGCACTTCAATGATAATTAGTTTATCTATGTATTTTAAAGTGCTGACAATATCAATATTATGCATGCTCGTTATCACAATATATTGAATTATTGAATATCGGCATGTGTCTATTAATATGGAACATATTTGAATATTACATAAAATACTTTAATACTGTCATATATTAATATTAAATGTGAAATAATTTTTCCCCTACGACAGAGTTTATACAAATAACATTTTTTTGACATGGATTTGAGACTCTGTTTCAAAGTCATGTGCCTTGATTCTTAACTTGTAATGCACTTTCATTTCCACAGAGGAAGATCTTAGAATTGTTGTTCCTCCTGAGGATGTTGACACACAGGAGAAAAAGGCCATCAGTTTCACATGCAAGGTGAACAGACAAAACGTAACTGTACAGTGGATGAAGGCAGGCCAGGAAATCACTCTTAGCAAGAGAATTCTGTATCGCGTGGACAAGGAAAAGCACACTTTGACAATTAAAGATTGCAGCCTTGCTGATGAAGGTGAATATACTGTAATTGCTGGTGCTGACAAAGCCACAGCTGAACTGATCATTAGTGAAGCCCCCACTGACTTCACTGCTCAGCTCAGTGATCAAACCATCATTGAGTTTGAGGACGCTGAATTCACTTGTGAACTTACTAAAGAGAAGGCTGAAATCAAATGGTACAGAGATGGCAGGGAGATCCGAGAAGGGCCCAGGTAAACAGCGTTAGTGTTGTGTTGAGCGTTGTTGTCAATTTATGATTGCATTTATGAATAAATATGCATTTTATGTTTAATTTTAAGGTACCAATTTGAGAGAGATGGCAAAACATGCAGACTGCGTATAAAAGAGTGCAGACCAGATGATGAGTGTGAATATGCATGTGGTGTGGATGACAAGAGAACCAGAGCTCGTCTCTTTGTTGAGGGTAGGTTTGTTTTAGTTGTCTATAAGTAAACATAAATAGCAGAGACATTTTAAAAAATGTGCCATTTGTAGGGATAGAAAGTAGTAAAATCTTAAATGGTTTTATTTACCTCTTTAGAGACCTCAGTGGAGATTGTTAGACCACCCACAGATGTGTTTGAGCCACCAGGCTCAGATGTTGTATACGAAGTTGAGCTCAACAAAGACAGAGTTGAGGTCAAATGGCTGAGGAACAACATGACCATTGTTCAAGGTGATAAGTACCAGATGATGAGTGAGGGTAAGATTCACAGGCTTCAAGTGTGTGAAATTAGGCCACGTGATCAAGGCGAGTACAGAGTCATTGCCAAGGACAAAGATGCTAGAGCAAAACTTGAGCTTGCTGGTAAGACACATTATATATGTTATATTATTTAAATAAATATATTTATAAGTAAATAACAATCGAACTTAACCATTGTTTACAATATTGTTCCGTAGCTGTACCTACAATTAAAACATTGGATCAAGACCTGGTGACAGATGCTGGAAAGCCTTTTGTTATGGGGGTTCCATACAACGCTTATCCCCATGCAGAGGCTGAGTGGTTCTACAATGACATCAGTCTTCCAAAAGACAATATTCACACCTCTATTGATAAAACAGAATACAGGCTTAAGGACCCTAAGAAATCAGAAGAAGGACGCTATAAAATCATCATCCAGAACAAACATGGAAAAGGAGAGGCTTTCATAAACCTCAAAGTTATCGGTGGGATATTTTCTGTTTACCATTTTATTTTAGAAATGAATCTTGAGATTATAATTCTTACATATATTTCACTGTTCACAGATGTTCCTGGGCCTGTGAAGAATCTTCAGGTTGTTGACACTGCTGATGGTGAGATCAGCATTGCTTGGGAGGAGCCAGAAAGTGATGGTGGCAGCAAGATCTTGGCTTATGTGGTAGAGAGGCGTGATGTTAAACGTAAGACGTGGACTCTGGCCACTGACTGTGCTGACAGCACAGAGTACACTGTAACTGGCTTGCAGAGAGACTCCAAGTACCTGTTCCGTGTCTGTGCACGCAACCGAGTTGGAAGTGGGCCTAATGTTGAGACAGATAAAGCTGTACAAGCAAAGAATAAGTTTGGTAAGTCATAAAACAGACAAGAATATCAGGTTTTTGTGCATCAGCGCCAGTGATTCTAAACTGTGTGCGTGTTTTACACACTCCAGATGTTCCTGATGCACCACAGAATGTTACTGTTGGAAATGTCAACAAGTTTGGTGCCACAGTTTCTTGGGAACCACCACTGTTCGATGGTGGATCCGAAATCACATCATACATTATTGAGCTCCGTGACAGAACGTCTGTGGTCTGGGCTCCCGTTATGGTGTCCAAGCCACATGAACGTTCAGCCATCATCAATGATGTTATTGAAAACAAAGAGTACATTTTCCGTGTTAAGGCTGAGAACAAGGCTGGAATTGGGAAACCAAGTGCTGCTACTAACCCAGTGAAGATCATGGACCCCATTGGTTTGTAAAATCTCAAATGTCTTTATTTTAGCACACATGAAATCTTTCATACCTATTATAATTATTGCAATGTTTTGTTTCACAGAGAGGCCGAGCCCTCCCCTGAATCTGACCCATTCTGAACAGACTAAGGACTCCTGTTTGTTGACATGGGAGACTCCCTTAAAAAATGGAGGCACAGCTATCACTGGCTACATCATTGAGAGATGTGAAGAAGGTACAGACAAGTGGCTCAGGTGTAATGCCAGGCTTTGTCCAGACCTGCTCTACAGGGTAAATGCAATAACTCACATTACTAAAGTTGCAAATATGAACTTGACTCGAGGAGGGACTTTGTCCTTGCTTGTATTGTGTACTAGTACTGGTACTTAATGCTTACTGTGACATATTTTCCACAGATGTCAGGCTTGAAGTTTGGGAAAAAATACAGCTATAGAGTACTTGCTGAGAATGCAGCAGGGCAGTCTGACCCCTCAAACATTGTTGGGCCTGTGCTGGCAGATGATCCACACTGTAAGTTATGTCTCACTGAATCCCACAAATGCGTTGCTTATGTCTGAAATGTAAAAAATGCTCCACTACATGATTTTCTCCATGTGACACAGATGCACCTACTCTTGACTTGAGTGCTTTTAAGGATGGTCTGGAGGTATTTGTCCCCAACCCTCTTTCAATCCGTGTCCCTATCACTGGGTACCCCATTCCCACTGCAAAGTGGATGTTTGGTGAAAATGAACTTACGGCTGGTGACCGTGTATCTATGGTAACAAAGTCAACCTTCACAGAGCTTGTTATAACACCAAGTGTGCGTGCTGACAAAGGCACATACTCTTTGACCCTGGAAAATGATGTGACCAGTGTCTCAGGAGAGATTCAAGTTAATGTCATTGGTATGTAGAATAATTTATAGACATATAATTGTCAATTACCAGTTCAGAAAGTAAAAGTGTTGTATTATTTTACTCTTCAGCATCTCCAAGTGCACCCAAAGACTTAAAGGTTGCAGAAGTAACCAGAAAGCATGTCCACTTGATGTGGGAGGCACCTGAACATGATGGAGGCAGTCCTATCACTGGCTACCAGGTTGAGAAGCGTGAAGTGTCCAGGAAGACATGGGTGAAAGTATGTACATTAGCATATATTTGACCATTAAGGTTCATGAACTTTTTGTATGAACCTGCATTGATCACTTTGCTTGTGTATGTGGGATTTTAGGTTATGTCTGGCTTGCAAGACCAGGAATATACAGTCACAGATGTTGTTGAGGGCAAGGAATACTTGTTCAGAGTAATTGCCTGCAACAAATGTGGACCAGGAGAACCTGCCTACATTGAGGATCCAGTGAATGTGTCTTCGCCTGCAAGTATGTGTCAATTCTAATAAGAGATCAGAATGTGTTAAACATTCAAAATGCATAAACAAAAAAATAATTTCACTTTTGTCTTTTATAGCTGTACCAGACCCACCAGAAAACCTTAAATGGAGGGACAAGTCTGCTAGCAAGATCTTCTTGTCATGGGAGCCTCCTAAGTGGGATGGTGGAACTGCTATCAAAGGTTATATTATTGACAAATGTCAACGAGGCACTGACAAGTGGGAGCCATGTGGAGACCCGGTGCCTGAGCTTAAGTGAGTGACCGTTTTCAAAGTACTTATTCTGCAAACTTCATTGAGGTGGATGCATTACACTTCTAAATAATTATCTTAATCATCTCTACAAACAGGTTTGAAGTCACTGGTCTCATTGAAGGACAGTGGTATGCTTATCGAGTGCGGGCTTTGAACAAACTGGGTGCTAGTAAGCCGTGCAAGTCAACAGATGAGATCTTGGCTGTTGATCCTAAAGGTACTTTGCTTTTACATTTTAGTCCATTATGATATTAAATTAGACTCTAAGCGGAATGTGTAATCCTTTTCCTTACCAATTTCACAGAGCCTCCTGAGATTCAGCTGGATGCAAAACTGCTAGCTGGTCTGACCGCTAAAGCTGGCACAAAGATTGAACTTCCTGCTGACATCACTGGTAAGCCAGAGCCTAAAGTCAAATGGACCAAGGCTGACCTAGTCCTGAAGCCAGATGACAGAATCGCCATTGATACCAAGCCTGGCCATTCAACTTTGTCCATCGCTAAGACCAAGAGGGATGACACAGCCACATACATCATTGAGGCAGTCAACAGCAGTGGCCGTGCAACTGCAACTGTGGATGTCAACATTTTAGGTAGTGTAGCTAAGACATTTTATTGTGTGTTATTCTGTTTTATCATTTTGAAAAATGTTATTACTTTCCAGATATTATTAATATCTAATCTTTATTAATTCCATGTAGATAAGCCTGGTCCTCCAGCTGCCTTTGACATCTCTGAAATCACCAATGAGTCCTGCTTGTTGGCTTGGAATCCTCCAAGAGATGATGGTGGGTCAAAGGTGACCAACTATATTGTTGAGAGGAAAGCTGTAGACAGTGAAATCTGGTACAAGCTGTCCTCCACTGTGAAGCAGACCACCTACAAGGCCACCAAGCTTGTGGCTTTCAAGGAGTACATATTTAGGGTGTATGCTGAAAATCAGTTTGGCATTGGTGCCCCAGCTGAACATGCCCCAATAACTGCCAGATACCCATTCGGTAAGTTGTTAAATGCCGTTTCAACAATTCATATGCATTTGTGCCTAACATTGATTTAATATGGGTTGGAAATTAATAAATATGTTCACGTTGTATTAGATACCCCTGGTCCTCCATACAAATTGGAGCCATCTGATATTGCAAAGGATGCTGTAACTCTGTCCTGGTATGAACCTGATGAAGATGGTGGAAGTCCTATTACTGGATACTGGGTAGAAAGATATGAGCCTGACCATGACAAATGGATCAGATGCAACAAGCTGCCTATCAGGGATACAAACTTTAGGTAATGTGAATTAGCTAGTATGCCATTGTTTGCGTTTCATAAATACAGTTTTTTAACATGTCTAAAATAATCATTCATTTGCAGAGTAAAAGGACTACCCACAAGAAAGAAGTATAAGTTCCGTGTTTTGGCAGAGAATCTTGCTGGACCTGGAAAACCAAGCAAAGAGACTGACCAAATTTTGATTAAAGATCCAATTGGTAGGATAAACATTTGATAAATATTCTGCTTTGTTTTGACTACAAAATAATTAGAGTTATTCTTTATTTGATGACAGCATACACTATGAAACTGATTTAAAACTTTATTTTAGATCCCCCATGGGCTCCTGGTAAGCCCACTGTTAAGGATGTAGCCAAAACCTCTGCTTTCCTGCAATGGACAAAACCTGAACATGACGGTGGTGCAAAGATTGAGTCTTACATCATTGAGCTCCTCAAGAGTGGAACTGATGAGTGGGTTCGTGTAGCTGATAATGTCCCCTCTCTTGAGTACTTCCTAAAGGGATTGATGGAAAAGCAAGAATACTCATTCCGTGTCAAAGCTGTCAATGCAGCAGGCGAGAGTGAACCCAGTGAACCAAGTGATCCAGTGCTCTGCAAGGAGAGACTCAGTAAGTCATAAAGGGTGTTTTAGAGCTTAACAGTCCCAATGTATCGTAGACTAAGTACTTAACAATTCTAGGATCTAATGGAAATTTATACAGGTTTAGAATAAACCAAATTATTTTAAAGTGAACTTATAGCATCAGTTAGAGTTGCCTATTTAATTAGTGTTTAACTGGTAAAGTGCATGATTCATGCACCACTTTTCCTAACAATTATCTTTCTTTTAGATCCTCCATCACCACCAAGATGGCTTCTAGTAGTTTCTAATAGCAGGAACAGTGCTGAACTGAAATGGACAGCACCTGAGAGAGATGGTGGCTCTCCGATCATAAACTACATTGTTGAGAAGAGAGACGTCAGGCGCAAAGGCTGGCAGGCTGTGGACACCACTGTAAAAGAGCTGAAGTACACTGTCACCCCACTGAATGAAGGATCTCTATATGTGTTCCGTGTTGCTGCTGAAAATGCTGTAGGACCAAGTGAATTTTGTGAACTTGAAGACTCTGTTCTTGCCAAGGATACTTTCAGTGCGTACTTAGTCTTTGTTATTTCTTACATTTTATTATTTGAAATTTATTATTGAATTTGTCTCACGTCTGCTTTTTTGCACAGGTACCCCTGGACCTCCATATAATCTGACTATTACTGAAGTTTCCAAGACTCATGTTGATCTGAAATGGGAAGCACCTCAGAATGATGGTGGAAGACCTGTTTTGAGGTAATAAAAAATCGTCAGCCTTAGTCTTACTTAAGTCTTAACCTATTTATACACCATTATATAGCGGTATGCTAATAATATGCTAATACTAATTAAGGGTTTTAATTCTTGATTTTCCTTATTTTTTAATTCCATTTTTCATATATTTATGAAAATGGTTTATACAATATATTGTTAATTCATAGTTCACAGATATATCAAAGGCATTGCACACTAATTTCTCACAATTACTTGCAATCTATCTATCTATCCATCCATTCATTTAAAATATAAACCCTTATTGTTTTGCATTGTGTGCATCTTTTTACAGATATGTCATTGAGAAGAAAGAGAAACTTGGTACCCGTTGGGTAAAATCTGGAAAGACTTCGGGTCCTGATTGCCATTACAGAGTGACTGATGTAATTGAGGGCACTGAAGTGCAGTTCCAAGTATCTGCTGAGAACGAGGCTGGAGTTGGTCACCCAAGTGAACCTACTGACATTGTAGTCATTGAGGATCCAACAGGTACTGTAGTCTAACAAAAGCTTTAATTTTATGAGGATTGTCATGAAGTTCAGAAATCTACTTTGTAAATCAACAGAACAGGGCTTTGGTGAAGTCAGAGGTTAAATTTTTTTATTATTAACAAATAGTAATTTTTCTATAGTTTTTAGCACATTCAACATAAATAATTCACACAGAACTACTGGGTTTTCTAGATCTTGAAGAATGATAATGAAGATCACTTTATCTTGCAGGCCCACCATCACCACCACAGGAATTGCATATCACAGAGGCAGCAAGAGATCATATCTGTATTGCCTGGAAGGCACCAGAAAAGAATGGAGGAAGTCCCATTATTGGTTACCATATTGAACTATGCGAGGCTGGAACAGAGAAGTGGATGAGAGTCAACTCTCGCCCTGTCAAAGAGTTAAAATACAGAGCAGGAGATGAGGAGGGAATTGTTCCTGAAAAGGAGTATACCTTCAGAGTTCGTGCTGTTAATTCTGTTGGTGCCAGTGAGCCCTCTGACATTTCTGAGAATGTATTTGCCAAAGATTCTGACTGTAAGCTACTTTTGTTTTTGTAGTTTAGAACAATTAGAAGCAATGTTTTGTTAGAAATTAAACGTATAGGTAACTGATTCTTCTGTAAATTATATCTCTGCAGGTAGCCCAACGCTAGACTTCCAGACTAAGGATCTTGTTGTTGTAGAAGGTGAAAAGATGCACCTTCCAATTCCATTTAAGGCTGTGCCATCACCAAAGATTACATGGCACAAAGATGGAAATGAAATGAAGGCTGATGACAGAACCTTCTTCAGAGCTGAGTACACATCCTGCCATCTGGAAGTTCCAGACTGCTTACATGCTGATGCTGGCCAATACAAAGTTACCTTGGAAAACAGAAATGGTTCCACTAGTGGAACAATAAATGTTAAAGTTATTGGTATGTTTTAGTTCTGTAATCAGCTTCTTTATTGTTATATTTTATCTGTATGTAATAAATGATTTTTCTAACAAAATAATGAAAATAATATGTACATTTTAAACCAATGCTACATTTACTTTGATTATAATTATGTTTTCTGCAATTGTTAGGTCTTCCTGGACCATGTAAAGATATTGTTGCTAGTGAGATTACCAAGAGCACCTGCAAGGTGTCTTGGGAACCTCCAGACTATGATGGTGGTAGTCCTATTCTCCACTACGTGCTGCAGCGCAGGGAAGCAGGCAGGAGAACCTATGTCAATGTTATGTCTGGAGAAAACAAAGTGAGTTGGCCTGTAAAGGATCTCATTCTAAATGGAGAGTATTACTTCCGTGTCAGAGCTGTCAACAAGATTGGTGGTGGTGAATTTATTGAGCTTCGCAACCCTGTAATTGCAGAAGATCAGAAACGTATGTAATGGGATTCTTTGAAAGCATGCTGTATCTACTTTTCATTTTGCATAACATTTTTAATTACATTCTGTCCTTCAAAAATACAGAACGTCCTGATCCACCAGTTGATGTGGAAACCCATAACCCAACATCTGAGAGTGTTACCCTTACTTGGAAGCCTCCCATGTATGATGGTGGAAGCAAAATTATGGGTTACATTCTTGAGAAGATGATGAAAGGAGAGGAGAACTTCCAGAGATGCAATGACTTCCTTGTGCCAGTGTTGTCCTATACTGTTAAGGGGTTGACACATGAAAAACAATACCAGTTCCGAGTTCGTGCAGAGAATGCAGCTGGTGTCAGTGATCCTTCTCGCAGCACACCTTTGATCAAAGCCACAGATGCAACTGGTATGAACTTTTGTTACTTTTTAGCAAATCTGAAGTCCCTCTGAAGCAAATTGTTGGTATATGTAAACATTATTTGATATTTTGCTTTCAGATCGTCCAAAGGTATTCCTTAGCGGCAGTCTACAATCAGGCTTGGCTGTGAAACGAGGTGAAGAAATCAGATTGGATGCCAACATCTCTGGATTTCCCTACCCCCAAATTACATGGATGAAGAACAATGCAACAATTTGGCCAGAACCGCTAAAGAAGAGGCCAGAAAGGCCCATTAAGAAGAAGAAGGAAAAGGAAAAAGAAAAGGAGGAAAAGAAGGAGGAGGGAGCAGAAAAGAAAGAGGCAGATGCAGAAAAGAAGGAGGAAGACAAAGAGGCAAAGAAGGAGGAGGACAAAGAAAAGAAAGAGGAAAAGAAGGAGGAAGAAAAGGAAAAAGAAAAGGAGGTGGAGGAACCCGAAGAGCCTGAAGAAGAATACCATCCAAGCTTAAATGAACGTCTTACTATTGAATCAAAGAGAAAGGGTGAATCCTATATTATTATAAAAGATACCATCAGAGGTGATCATGGCGTTTTCACAATAAAAGTGAAAAATGACCATGGAATTGCCTCTGCCTCCTGTGAAGTTAATGTCCTTGGTGAGTGTTTTTCTTATTAAGATATGGTTACAATGCTTGTTGAGGTTTTCATGTGATGCATAAAATTCTTTAATGTGACAACATTAAAAATGTCTGTATTTACATCCATAATACACGTACAACTAAAAATGGAGTGTTGGTATTTATTCGTTCGTATTTCAGATACTCCTGGACCTCCTGTAAATTTCAAATTTGAAGAGATAAGGAAGAACTCCATCCTCTGTAAGTGGGATCCTCCTCTGGATGATGGTGGTAGTGAAATCCTTAACTACATATTGGAGAGAAAAGATAACTCCAAGGCTGAGCTTGGATGGATCACGGTAACATCCATCCTTAGAGGATGTAAATTTCTTGTGCCAAAACTTATTGAGGGCAAAGAGTACCTCTTCCGTGTCACTGCAGAAAACAAATATGGTCCTGGAAAACCATGCATCACCAAACCTGTCATTGCAAAGAATCCATTCGGTATTATGGTTTTTTTATTTGTCTGCTTCAACATATAATTCATGTTTTTGTTTTTCACAGTTAATCTAAGAGTTAAATTTGTCTTTTAAATGTAGATCCTCCAGACGCACTGGAGAAACCTGAAATTAAGGATGTCACAGCAAGCAGCATGTGTGTTACCTGGTTAGAACCCAATGACAATGGCAGCCCCATTGAGGGATACTGGGTAGAGAAACGGGAAATTAACAGCACACACTGGGCAAGAGTCAATCGCACTATGGTTCCTGATTTGGAAATAAATGTAGAAGGCCTTCTGGAGGGTTTGACATATATTTTCAGAGTATGTGCAGAAAATATAGCTGGACCTGGAAAGTTCAGCCCCCCATCAGAACCTAAAACAGCACAGGCACCAATCAGTAAGTTTGTAGATTTGGAGTTAATAAACCACAAACTTTTTCACAAATAAAGGTAATATCAAATGAATGTCAAGTTTAATGTTTACCTTTTTTTATTTTTTTTATTTTAGTGCCCCCTGGTCCACCAATTCCAAGAATTGTTGACACCACAGACTATTCAATTGACGTTGAATGGGATCCTCCTGCAGACAATGGTGGCGCAGAGGTCTTTGGTTATCATGTTGACAAACTTGTTGCTGGTACCAAGGACTGGTCACGGGCTACAGAGAGACCTCACAAAACCCGCACATTTACAGTATACGGTGTTAGAGAAGGGGCTAAATACATTGTCCGTGTTGTGGCAATCAATTGTGCTGGTGAAGGAGAGCCTGGTTTGACTGATACAGTAATTGTGAGAAACCCTGCAGGTATAAATCTAAAATTGATGCTCATGAATACTATTTCTTCATAAAAGCTATTGTTTAATTTTGAAGCAAATAAAGTGTATTCTACATAGCTACATATTTCTACATAACATATATGGTTTTGTTTATTTGCCAAACAGAGGTTCCAGTCATCGAGCTTGATATCTCTGTGAGAAATGGTGTTGTCGTTAGAGCTGGAGAAATGCTGAGAATTCCAGCACATGTGACTGGTAGACCTCCTCCATCTTTGAAATGGACAAAGGATGATGGTGCATTAGAAAAAGATCGTATGGAGGTTGAAGAAGCTGGACAGGACAGCACTGTTGTCATTAAAACCACAAAGAGAAGTGATCATGGCAAATACCAAATCCAAGCAGCAAATCCAAGTGGTATTAAATCTGCATGGACCAGGGTTGAAGTCATGGGTAAGATTTTTTTAAAACTGTTTTAAACAGTGTAAGCATACATAACATACTTTTACCTAACATACACACTCTCACGGTTCAAATCTGTCCTCAGATGTTCCTGGACCAGTTCTTGACCTGAAACCTGTTGTGGTTACCAGAAAACTTATGATGTTAAATTGGGGTGATCCTGATGATGATGGTGGTAGTGACGTGACAGGTTTTATCATTGAAAGGAGGGAACCAAAGATGCACACATGGAGACAACCCATTGAGACACCTTCATCCAAATGTGAGATTGTAGGTATTATTGAAGGACAGGAATACATTTTCCGCGTTGTGGCTAAGAACAAGTATGGATGTGGACCCCCAGTCGATCTTGGACCCATCCGTGCTGTGGATCCACAAGGTAAACTTTATAAACACAATTTGTTTCACGGTATTAAAAGCACTCACTATTATGACTGTTCTTATGTGTTTACTGACAAATGTTTATTGAATGTCAGGTCCACCAACTTCTCCTGAAAAGTTCCACTATACAGAGAGAACCAAGTCGTCTGTTACAATTGAATGGAGGCCACCCCGTAATGATGGTGGTAGTCCAATCATTGGCTACATCATTGAGAAAAAGCGACAAGATCAGCCGGCCTTCCAGCGGGTCAACCCAGAGCTGTGCACTGCTCAAATTATGACAGTTGACAACCTAGATGAGCTGCATATGTATGAGTTCCGTGCTAAGGCTGTCAATGCATTTGGTGAAAGTGAGCCTTCAATAACCATGACTGTTGTCATTCAGGATGATGAAGGTATGTCCTTGTTTAACATCACTGTTCCTCACACAGTTTTCAGATGTCTTACCACATGCATTTCATGTTTCTTTTGATGATTATAGTGGCTCCAAGTTTGCGTATGTTGAAACACTTCAAGGGTGATTTGATTCGAGTAAGGAAAAACGAGCCTGTTGAGATGCCTGCAGAAGTCACTGGTCTGCCAATGCCAAAGATTGAATGGCTGAAAGATGACGTTGTTATCGAAATGCCTACTGAGAAACTTCTGCTAGAAACCAAAGAGATTGATAGAGTGACATCACATACAAAACTCTCCATTCCTGGTGTTACAAGACTAGACAAGGGCACGTACACTGTTACTGCCTCCAATCGTTTGGGAACACTAAGTCATTCTGTCACAGTGGAAGTGTTGGGTAAGTTATGATATACTGTACAACAAGAAGTATTATACACATTTGAACTCTTCATTTAAAACCATTTTAAAGGACAACATAATATTTTCTTCATAAGTGTCATGCTGTAAGTTACAGTATGTATTATGTGTTTAGAGTGTTTGCTTATTTTGCATTCACTTAATCATTTGATCATTTCCTTTTTCTTAGATCGCCCAACGCCACCAAGAAATATCGCTGTGTCAAACATCAAAGCTGAGGCTTGCAACCTTAACTGGGATGCCCCGTTGGATATAGGTGGCAGTGAGCTTACCAACTACATTGTTGAGATGAAAGACCTTAATGTTGAAGAACCTGAAAAGGCTGAGTGGGTGCAGGTTACTAACTCTATTATTGAGAAGCGATATGGGGTAAGCAAAACAATTATCTCAAAGCCATTGTGTATTTTGTCATTCAAAATGTATAAAAAAGAATAGTGATTGTACAACCCAGGTTATGCTATGGTTTTGTTTAAGGACTAGATTTAAGTTACATAACGATTGTGTTTTTTGCAGGTGTGGAACCTGGTAACCGGTGGCAACTATAAGTTCAGAGTTAAAGCTGAAAACAAGTATGGAATAAGTGAGGCATGTGAAACAGAGGAGGTTGAGATTAAGGATCCTTCTGCTCTGCCTGGCCCCCCTGAGAAGGTCACAATTGCAGAGCGCTCCAAGACATATATGCTATTGACATGGGAACCACCTAAGGACAGTGGTGGTTCTATGATTACTGGCTACTGGCTTGAGAAGCGGGAAACAGGCACTTCCTATTGGTCTCGTGTAAATAAGATCCTGGTTTCAAAACGTGGCATGAAAGGCTGGGAATACCAGGTTACACGTCTCTTTGAGGGTGTAGAGTATGAATTCCGTGCAATGGCTTGCAATTCTGCTGGAATTGGGCCACCTAGTGCCATCTCTGAGTCTGCGGTTGCTGACGATCCCCTGAGTAAGAGCGTAATTTAAATGCATTTTTAAATTTCGTATAGAAGTTTTTTTTTTTTATTTACATCATGTTCTGTTTGTTTGTGTACAGCTCCACCTAGCATGCCTGCAGCACCTGAGATTGCTGACAAAACCAAGCATAGTGTCACCCTTG
>CAIGQQ010003610.1:5823181-5860815 GCA_903798035.1 Danio albolineatus | reverse complement strand
GTGTGTGTGTGTGTGTGTGTGTGTGTGTGTGTGTGTGTGTGTGTGTGTGTGTGTGTGTGTGTGAGAGAGTGTATGAGTGTTTCCCAGCATGTTGCTGGGTTGTGGCTGGAATGGCATCAGTTGCATAAAATATATGGGTTAATTTCACCATAACGGTTCATTCTACTAAGCCAAAGGAAAACGAATTAATAATATATAGTTATATTATATTTTCTTAGTCTTCTAGTAGTTGTTCATTAGGGTTGTTTATTAAGTTAATTTAATTTGGCCTACTTAAGAAAATATGGGGAAATGGTTGCTAGAAAGAGATAGCTGAGAAAGAATGCCATTTATAACATTGTTTTACATTGTACTGAAATACTATAATAATAAGCATTACAATTCGACATTAAGAACTTGCCAGTGCATATAACTGCACAGACAAATTATATGATTATGTGTAGGGAAAAAAAACTGCTTGGAAATTTGCTGAATGCTTATTATTTGTAAATAAAATAAAAGGATAGCATTCACACAAATTAGTACTTATGATCTTGCTAACAACAGAACGCAGAAACTAAAACAAATAAACATCACAAAATGCAACTTTGATAGTCTACTAGCTCTACAGGGAAATTTACCTAAAAACAATGTTAGCAAAATCTATTTTTTTGTCAAATATATAAAGGAGCAAAAGGAATATACAACAAATTAAAAAGACTTAAGAGAATAACGTTGAAAATGGCAAACACAGTCAGCTTGAAGGACGAAACTTTAAATGAAACAAAAATAAAAAACACTTTATGGACAGAAATAAACTGCAACAAGGCCTAAGCATGATCATGCATGCAAATGAAACGTCAAATGAAAACTACGTTTTAGTTCTAGTAAGTTGCCAAACCAAAAACGCCTATACGTTAAATAAAAAGATTAAATAAAATATAGGCTAACAAGACACTGAAATATTGCAAAAATGAATAACTATTCATTATAACTGACTGTCTCTCTTGATCTCATTGTTTCATATTATGAGAAACAACAGAAGTTTGCATATACATGATTGTGAATAAGGGATCTATGATGGAGTGAATGGAGCTCACCTTTCTGCAGTGCACAAGCACACTGATTGAACCACTTATTATGTAGTTATTGTTTGACTAACAAAAACTTGGACAACCAAGCCTGTTCTCATCAGCTAGTTGACAATTAGGGGAAAGTCCAATGTCAAATTCTGTAATTATACTTATTAAACATCCTGACTCCCTAAAAAAAAAGATTTGTTTTAATCTATTCTGACTCTACCCTTCCCCTAACAGCTGTGCCTGGCCAATGTGAGAAGCCAACTGTAACAGATGTTTCAGCTGAATCAATGACTGTTAACTGGGATGAACCAGAATATGATGGCGGCTCACCTGTAACTGGCTACTGGCTAGAGCGCAAGGAAACTACAGGAAAACGCTGGACAAGAGTGAATCGTGAACCTATCCGAATTAGGACTCTAGGGGTTTCACATATTGTGACAGGACTCTTGGAGGGAGCGATCTACCAGTTCCGTGTTATTGCAATTAACGCAGCTGGATGTGGCCTACCTAGTTTGCCTTCAGATATTGTTGCATGTAGAGATCCCATTGGTATGTTGTGCATTTTTAAATTTCAATAGGAATGCTTTGTTTTTTTTGGTTGCCTATGTCTATTTATTAACATTTTACTATTTCCTAACAGCACCTCCAGGTCCTCCAATGCCAAAAGTAACAGACTGTACCAAGTCAACCGTTGATCTTGAATGGATTCCTCCTCTCAATGATGGTGGATCTATGATCACCGGTTATTTTGTAGAGTACAAACAAGAGGGGCAGGAGGAATGGGAGAAGGTATTTCCATAAAGTGTGTGTCTTCAATTGTTTATTTTCTTTTTTGTAGTTGGTTTCAACTTCATTTTTTTTTATTAGGTTAAAGACAAGGAAATCAGAGGCACCAAGTTTGTTGTTCCTGGACTTAAAGAGCTTGGACTTTATAGATTCAGAGTAAGAGCTGTAAATTCTGCTGGTGTTGGAGAACCTGGTGAAGTTGCTGATGTGATTGAAGTCAAGGACAGGACAAGTAAGCATCAGTTCACATTTTAGATTTCTTTTATCGGTTTATTTTATCATTTTATTAAATGTTTTCACATTTTTTGTAAAATTTGTTTTATTTAATTTTCCATCTATTTTAGTCCCCCCAGAGGTAGACCTGGATGCAACTGTCAAGGAAAAGATTGTTGTTCATGCTGGTGGGGTAATCCGCATCCTAGCCTATGTGTCTGGAAAGCCTGCACCAGAGATTATTTGGAATAGAGATGATGCCGAATTGCCAAAGGAGGGGGCTGTTGAGACAACTTCTATAAGTTCAGCTTTAGTTATCAAAAGTTGCAAGAGACAACACCAAGGCATTTATACCCTAACTGCTAAAAATGCAGGTGGAGAAAGGAAAAAAGCAGTCATTGTTGAAGTATTGGGTGAGTATTTTGTTTATTGAGAGGCCAATAATATGTTGGCCGAATATTATGAGTATATTTCAATAAACTAATAAACATTACCTCTTTTATTTCTTCACAGATGTTCCTGGTCCTGTTGGTCTACCCTTCTCTGGAGAGAATCTCACCAATGACTCTTGTAAATTGACATGGTACTCCCCTGAAGATGATGGTGGCTCAGCCATCACCAACTATATAATTGAGAAGAGAGAAGCTGACCGCAGAGGCTGGACTTCGGTGACATATACTGTTACAAGACATAATGCTGTTGTCCAGGGTCTTATTGATGGAAAGGGTTACTTCTTTAGAATTGCAGCTGAAAATATAATTGGAATGGGTCCATTCACTGAGACTTCAGCTCCAGTCGTCATCAAGGATCCACTCTGTAAGCCCTTTTTTGTCTATTTTTTTTCCAGTTTTTTCATTTATATGTAAATATCATTACCTTATATAATATCTCATGTTTTTAAACTTCAGCTGTACCTGAGCGCCCTGAGGATGTTGAGGTGACAGCCATTACAAATGATTCCATCAGTGTTGCATGGAGATCTCCAAAATATGATGGAGGGTCAGACATTACAAGCTATGTTCTTGAGGTTCGTCTGATCGGGCAGGACAACTTCAGTCGCATTGCCAAAGAGGACAAACTTATGGATCGTAAATTCACCCATGCTGGTCTTAAAGAGGGTTCTTCTTATGAATTCCGTGTTAGTGCTGTTAATCAAATCGGTCAAGGCAAACCGTCATTCAGCACAAAACCAGTTACATGCAAAAAAGAGTTTGGTAAGTAATTACTTTAAAGCTGAATTGATTTTATATAATTCAAGTACATTTTTATTAACTGTTCATCACTTATTGTGTACTATACTCTTTACTAGAACCACCAAACCTTGATTTGGAGTTCCGCGACAAGCTTGTTGTTCGTGTTGGGGAAACTTGCACCATTCAAAGCCGATACACAGGCAAACCGGAACCAACTATTAAGTGGTTCAAAAATGATGAGGAACTTCAGGCAAATGAAGAAATTGCTCTAACCAGTGCAAAGAACAGATTGTGCTTGGCTATTGAAAAGGCAAAACGTGATCACAGTGGAAAATACACAGTGGTTTTGGAAAACTCTATTGGGTCACGCAAGGGAATTTGCACTGTCAATGTTGTTGGTAAGTTAAACTATGGGTTTTGTCAAAAATATTCTTTTGTTTTCTAACTAATATTTTTGCAAACTTAATTTTGTATCATGATTTTTTTTTTTTTTTCATTTTTCAGACCGTCCACAACCTCCAGAGGGCCCTGTTGTCTTTGATGAGATCTACAGGAATTATATGCTCATTTCTTGGAAGCCTCCACTGGATGATGGTGGAGCTGCTATTTCTAACTACATTGTTGAAAAGAGAGACACCAACAGGGATCTGTGGATGCCTGTTACAGAATCTTGCACAAGGACATCATGCAGAGTTCCAAAACTGATTGAGGGAAGAGAATACATTATTAGAATCTGTGCTCAGAATATTCATGGTATTAGTGATCCATTGCTATCTGCTGAGACAAAAGCAAAGGATGTTTTCAGTAAGAACATTTTTATTTATAATGTAATATAATAGAAAATAATAAAAATTTTGAACTAGAATAATTTAAAGATAAGAATTGTGACTCCTGTTCTCAAATTTTTTAACACTTTCTGTCACACAGAGGTTCCAGATGCCCCACAGGCACCTGTAGTAAAAGAAATCTATAAAGATACAGCTCTGATTTCATGGCTTCAACCAGCTGATGGTGGCAAACCAATCACAAACTACATTGTAGAAAAGAAGGAAACCAAGGCCAACATGTGGGCGAAAGCTGGAAAAGACCGCATTTTCCCCAACACAGAATACTGGGTTCCTGATCTTCTCAAGGGTTGTGAATATGAATTCCGTGTCATGGCAGAGAATGTGATTGGCATTGGGGACCCCAGCCCATCTTCAAAGCCTATCTACGCTAAAGATCCTATAGGTATGTGTTTAATGAGGATTCTCATTGAAGAATTGACAATTTCTATCAAGTTAAAATATTAATCCTCTTTTTTCTGTTTTCATGTCACAGTGATTCCAAGCCCACCTGTACTTCCAGTTGCAATCGATAAGACAAAAGAATCTGTTACTCTTTCTTGGCAGCCTCCAAAAGACAGTGGCAGAGGCAAAATCTTTGGTTATCTTCTAGAGTATCAGAAAGCTGGTGATGAGGAATGGCTTCAAGTTAATCAGACACCTGACTCCTGCCAGAGCACTACATTTAAAGTTATCAACCTTGAGGATGGTGCACTTTATAGATTTAGAGTGAAGGCAGTGAATGCTGCTGGTGAATCAGAGCCTGCATATGTCCCAGAGCCTGTTCGAGCACAAGACAGATTTGGTACTTTGTGTAATCATATATCTATGGTTGTAATTATTTATGCATGCCTTTGCAATTAATCAAGAATGTGTAAAATGTAACAATATTTTTTTATATATTTGGCCACAGAGCCCCCAGAACTTCAACTGGATATGGGCATGCCTCGTGAGGTAAAAGCAATGGCTGGAACCCATATTAACATTATGGCCGGAATCAAGGGAATGCCTTTCCCTAAAGTCACCTGGAAGAAAAATGAGGCAGATGTTCCCACAAGAGCAGAGATTGAGACATCTGGAACTACAACTAAACTAGAGATGCGCTATTGCAACCGTACTGATTGTGGAGATTACACACTTACTGTTGAAAATCCAGCTGGGTCAAAGACAGCCACATGCACTGTTCTTGTACTTGGTATGAATATCTCAAAGACTATGAGCAATAAGACATTGTTGTCTTTTAAAATAATTTATTACATATAACATAAAAAATATATGAAAATATATTAATATTTAGATCTAATATACTTTTTAAGCAAGTATTAAGTTGGTGTTACCTTTGTTTATTTTTATAGACAAGCCTGGGCCAGTTCAGCACCTCAGAGTATCTGATGTAAGAAGTGATTCTGCCCAACTGTCTTGGAAAGATCCAGAAGACAATGGGGGTGCACGCATCACCAATTTTGTTGTTGAGAAAAAGGATGCAGCATCTGCTCAATGGGTGCCAATCTGCTCATCATCCAAAAAACGCAGCATGATGGCCAAACATTTGATTGAAGGAACATCATACATGTTCCGCGTGGCAGCTGAAAATCAGTTTGGAAGAAGTGAATATGTTGAGACAACAAAAGCTATCAAAGCAATGAATCCACTGTGTATGTATGGTCTATTAAAATATATATATATATATGCCTAATGTTCAATTTATAAAAAAGGTTCATAATAAATAAACAACTAATATTTATTATTTACCTGCAAATTTCAGTCCCACCTGGTCCACCGAAAGACCTGCATCATGTAGATGCTGACAAGACTGAGGTGTGGCTCCAGTGGAACTGGCCTGATCGCACAGGAGGAAGTGACATCACAGGGTTCTTGGTTGAGTATCAAGAAGAAGGTGAAAAGGATTGGATAGTTTTTAAGACTGTCAGCATTCCTGAGTGCCATGTGACAGGACTGGAAGAAGGAAAGACCTACAGGTTCCGTGTTAAGACAGAAAATGCAATTGGTCTAAGTAGACCAGACACCACTGTGCCAGTTCTTTGTCAGGAAAAACTAGGTGACATTCACATTTTAACATCTATTATGGTTATTTAACGGAAATATCATTATGATTTGTATGTGTTAAACTTGTTTTTATTATCTGTTTTTATTCTTTGTAGTACCACCCATTGTTGAGGTGGATGTGAAGTTGATTGAGGGAATCATCGTGAAAGCTGGAAGCACTATTAGATTACCTGCTATTATGAGAGGCCTTCCTGTTCCCACTGCTAAATGGGTCATTGATGGAGAGGAAATTAAGAGTGAAGGCAATACTAAAATTGACACTGACAACTTCTCCACTGTTTTGAGCATTGCCGACTGCACAAGAAATCACACTGGAATCTATATACTCACAGTATCTAACTCTGCAGGAAGTAAAACTGTTTCTCTGAATGTCACTGTGCTTGATGTACCAGCTGCACCAATAGGACCTGTTAATATCCTTGAGGTTACTCCAGACTCTATGGTCATTGACTGGCGCCCTCCCAAAGATGATGGTGGAAGTCCTGTCATGAATTATATTGTTGAGAAGAGGGAATCAAATAAGGAAACTTGGGGAGGGGTGAGTTCCGGCAGCACTTCAACAAGGCTCAAGATTTCTCGTCTGCAGCAAGGAGTTGAATATGTTGTGAGAATTCGTGCTGAAAATAAAATGGGAATTGGTGCAGCTCTTGAAAGTGCACCAACTGTAGCTCGGCACCAGTTTGAGGCTCCTGGCCATCCTGGAAAACCTGTAGCTTCTGATTTGTCTGAAGATGCGCTTACACTCGGATGGACAATGCCTCTGTTTGATGGTGGCAGTCCAATCAGTGGTTACATTATTGAGCGAAGACATAAAGGTGGCAAATGGATTAGAGTGAATAAAACTCCTTGCAAAGAACTTAGATATCGAGTGCTTGGTCTTTTTGAAGGTAATGAATATGAGTTCAGAGTATTTGCTGAAAATATTGCTGGCTTCAGTGGACCTTCACCTATCTCAGATCCTGCTAAACCTTGCAGACCAATAACTGTTCCAGGACCTCCAGTTAACCCTAAAGTAAAAGACTACAGCTGCACATATGCTGACTTAGTTTGGATCAGACCCACAAAAGATGGAGGCAGTCCAGTCTTGGGATATATTGTTGAATGCCAGAAAGGAGGTGCTGAGTGGGAGAAAGTCAATAAGGATGATCTAATTAAACAGTGTGCTTATCGAGTGAAAGGACTGACAGAGGACACTGAATACAGGTTCCGTGTTAAAGCTGTGAACATGATTGGAGAAGGTGAGACCAGAGAAATCCCAGAGTCAGTTATTGCTAAGGATATCATCATTCCTCCGGAAATTGAGATGGATGCCACATGCCGTGAACGTGTGACTGTTCGTGTTGGTCATAACATTAATGTTGTAGGATATGTAAAAGCAAGACCTGATCCAGAAATTACTTGGAGCAAAGGTGAAAGCATTTTGGAAAGGGACAAGCGCACCACACTTACAAACAACTTCCCAGTCGTTCAAATGCGTATCAAGGAAGCCACCAGAGCAGACCATGGAAAGTATGTACTGAAGGCTGTTAATGAAGCTGGAGAGGCCTCAGCTACGATTACAGTAAATGTTCTGGATAGACCTGGTCACTGCCAGAATCTAAAGATGACATATGTAAATAAGAACTCTTGCATGGTGTCCTGGGATGCTCCTGAGGATAATGGAGGTACTGAGATAACAAATTACATCGTGGAATGTCGAGAGCCAAGTATACGAACTTGGGCAATGATCTCATCTGACTGCACAAATCGCATGGTAAAAGCCAAGCTCATGGAAAACCATGAATATTTATTCCGTGTGTCTGCTGAGAACAAGTGCGGTCCAGGACCAGCAACAGAATCCAAAACTCCTATCCTTGCAATTGACCCACTTCAGAAGCCAGGTGAGCCGGAGAATTTCCATGTCGGTGATATTGGTAAAAACTTTGTTTTCCTTAAATGGAGAAAGCCAGATCATGATGGTGGCAGTCCTAACCTTGGCTACTATCTGGAGAGAAAATCAAAAGATGCTGAAGGGTGGGAGAAGGTACATGAAGGAGTTCTGAAAGAAACATTCTTCATGGTAGAGAAATGTGTTGAGAACCACATCTATCAATTTAGAGTCCAGTCAACCAATGATGGAGGAGAAAGTGCATGGGTTAGCACTTCTGATATTGTTGTCAAAGAAGAAATTCAGAAACCAGTTCTTGACATGAAATTTGTTGGCACTATTGTGGTCAAAGCAGGTGAATCAGTTAGACTTGAAGCTGGACTTAGAGGAAAACCACAGCCCACGGTTACGTGGGTGAAGGACAAGGCTACCGGTGATAACCCAAGGATCAGCATTGACACTGGACATGATTACTCCAAATTCCTTCTGACTAAAAGCAAGCGTAGTGATACTGGAAAATATGTGGTCACTGCTACAAACCCAGCTGGTTCATTTACAGCATATGCCAACGTTACAGTGCTAGATATACCAGGACCTGTCAGAGATATGAAGATTTCTGGCATTTCTACAGACAAGTGCAGAGTTGCATGGGATCCTCCAGAGGATGATGGTGGTTGTGAAGTGGACAGCTATATTATAGAAAAATGTGAGACCAGAAGAATGGTTTGGTCCACTTACTCCGCATCTCTTGTCACAAACTATTGTAATGTAACACGCCTTGTTGAAGGAAATGAGTACATATTCAGGGTCAGAGCAGAAAACAAGATGGGAACTGGGCCACCAATGGAGAGCAGGCCTATTATTGCTAAGACACAATACAACAGGCCTGGTCCACCTGAAGCACCTGAGGTAACTAAAATTGGCAAAGATGAGATGACTGTGGTATGGGCTCCACCTGAAAATGATGGTGGAAAGTCTATCACTGGTTACATTCTTGAAAGAAAAGAAAAACGGGCCGTTCGGTGGGTCCCAGTCACAAAGAGCCCTATTTCTGAGAGACGTATGAAGGTTACTAATCTGATCCCTAACCACGATTATCAGTTCCGTGTCAAAGCTGAAAACGAAGTTGGATTGGGAGAACCAAGCAAACCATCTAGACCCATCACTGCAAAAGATCCAATTGGTATGTGTGGGTTGGGTTTTATGTATGTATTTTCTCAGAGAATGATTTAATTGTGTTTTAAACTAAAACAACATTTTATTTTTCATTTTTAGAGCCCCCTGGCCCTCCTGGTAGTCTTAAAGTAGTCGACAGCACAAAGACATCGATTACACTTAGCTGGGCAAAGCCTGTGTATGATGGTGGAGCTCCAGTTATTGGATATCTAGTTGAAATGAGGGATAAGGTGGAAATGGAAGGTGAACAAGTACGTGATCCAGAGGAAGGCTGGAAGAAATGCAATACTTCTGGACAGCTTGTCTTAACTGAATTCACAATCAGTAACTTGGATGAGAGACAGGAATATGAATTCCGTGTGTCTGCTCAAAACCAAGTTGGTATGGGTCGTCCAGCAAATGTCAAGGATGCTGTATCTCCAAAGGAGATCCATGGTAAGTTTTGACAAGTGTCATATGTATGACTGCACAATTCAGTACATATATTCATTTTTTCTTCCTTTTCAACAGAACATCCAGAGATTGATCTTGATGCCAGTCTAAGGAAGGGTCTTAGTGTCAGAGCAGGATGTCCTATCAGACTTTTTGCTACAATAAGAGGAAGGCCAGCACCTAAAGTTACTTGGAAGCGCATAGGTGTTGACAATGTCATAAGGAGGGGTCATGTGGATCAGATTGATACAATGACCTTCCTCGTCATTCCTGAGTCCTCACGAGATGACTCTGGCAAATACTCTTTGACTCTTTCAAATCCCTCTGGAGAGAAGGCTGTGTTTGTCCGTGTTAAAGTCTTAGGTAATCTTAAACTTAAAATGCATTTTAAAATTAAGCTAGACATTGTGTGTATCTTTTATTAAGTTGTTTCTGAAATTTATCAACAGATACTCCTGGTCCTGTTGGTGGACTGGAAGCAACTGATATCACAAAGACATCCTGCCAGCTTGCATGGTTGCCTCCAGAAAATGATGGTGGTAGTCAAATCCTAAACTATATTGTTGAGAAGCGTGAAGTTGACAGGAAAACATGGACAAATTGCACAAATGATTTGAAGAAGACAAGTTTCAAAATCACAAATCTGACTCCAGGAATAGAGTACTACTTCCGAGTCATGGCAGTTAACAAGTATGGCATTGGGATACCTCAAGACTCACCAAAATCCTACTTGGCTACAGATCCTAAGAGTAAGTCCACCACAGTATTGTATTATATTGCATTGGATTATATTATTATTTCGAGTAAATAATAAAAATTTTCCTACCCTCCAAAGGTGAGCCTGATCCTCCAAAGAAGATGGATGTATTAGAAATTACTAAAAACAGCGCAACCCTTGGGTGGTTGAAACCACTCAGAGATGGTGGATCAAAGATTAATGGCTACATTGTTGAATACCAGCAGGATGGCCAACCTGAAGACAAGTGGACATCATACTCTGTTGTGAAAGACTTAACAATTGTTGTCGCTGGCCTGAAAGAAAACACTAAATACAGGTTCAGGGTTGCAGCAAGAAATGCAATAGGATGCAGTTTGGCAAGAGAAGCTGAGGGCATATTTGAGGTCAAGGAACAGCTGAGTATGTATACATATTTTTTATAAAAAGTGCTTGCCCATTATTTTTTGTTCATGCTGTAAATCACGCTCTAAATCCTTTTTTTAAATAGTGGCTCCAAAGATTATCGTGTCTGATGTGGTTACGGCAAGAGCAGGATCAAAACTTATAGTTGATGCTCTTGTGTCTGGGAAACCTGCACCAGTCACAAAATGGAAAAGAGGAAGTGATGACATAGTTACTTCTGATCGTGTCTTAATACAAAAGACACCAACCTCAAGTTCGCTTATAGTCAAAGATGTCACAAGGAAGGATAGTGGTTATTACAGTTTGTCTGCTGAAAACAGCACAGCTAAGGTCAACCAGATCCTCAGAATAATCATTATGGGTGAGTTTGTTAAATATATTACAATACATCACATGTATGATTGTTTTAAATAATAATGCAAATTAAAACCTTTTATTTCTTTTAGACATTCCTGGTCCTCCACAGGGTCCTCTACAGATTCTTGAGGTTGATGTAGATGCATGCACACTTGCATGGGATACACCTGCTGAAGATGGTGGCAGCAATATCACAAACTACATTGTTGAGAAGTGTGATGTGACCAGAGGTGACTGGGTCACTGCTGTATCTTGCACCAAGACCAGCTGCAGAGTTGGAAAGCTCACATCTGGCAAAGAGTATGGGTTCAGGGTCCGTGCTGAAAACCGTTTTGGCATTTCAGAACCAATTTACTCAGAGAAAATGATTGCTAGACATCCATTTGGTAAGTATCATAAATTAAAATCTTTTGAGCTTATAATATGTTATACTAATGCAAATGTTATGATTTCAGATCCACCCAGTGAACCTAGGAACTGTTGTGTTAACAAAGTCCACAAGGAATTTGTTGTGTTGTCATGGGAGAAACCTGTGAATGATGGCGGAAGTCCCCTCACTGGATACTTCATTGAACGTAAAGAAAGAAATAGCCTCCTATGGGTCAGGGCAAATGAAGTTCTTGTTCGGTCAACTGAATACACATGTTCTGGCCTCATTGAGGGTCTGGAGTACACATTCAGAGTGTCTGCTGTCAACAAGGCAGGACAAGGCAAACCAAGCAAGCAGACAGATTTTATCACTGCAAGAAGTCCAGTTGGTATGTGTTCTGGGAGGAAACAAAGTACTGCTGTAACTTCTAATGGAAGTTAAAATAAAATTAAAAACCAATTCCATTATTAATTTTTTTTTTTTCAGATCCACCTGGAAAACCGGAAATCCTTGATGTGACCAAAAGTTCTGTCTCCCTTGTCTGGAGCCGTCCAAAACATGATGGTGGAAGCAAACTCATTGGTTATTATGTTGAATTTCTCAAGCTTCCAGAAGACAAATGGGTGCGTGTCAACACAAACAGCCAAAATGTACCAAAGGAAGAATACATTGTTCCTGGACTTGAGGAGGGAGCCCAGTACAAGTTCAGAATAATTGCAAAGACAGCAATTAATGTTAGTGTGCCATCAGAGGAATCTGATGTTATCCCAATTATTGCAGAACATGGTAAGTCTTATGTTCCAGTGTTGATAAAATAATTTCCTACAAGGTGGACTTGAACATTTATTTGATGTTTCTCTTTGTATTTTTTCAGTTCCACCCAGAGTGGAGATTAGTCTTGATATGAAAAACTTAATTGTTGTCAAAGCTGGAGCAAATGTCTGCCTGGAGGCTGAGGTTTATGGCAAACCAATGCCGAAGGTTGTTTGGAAAAAAGATGGTGCTCCACTGAAATTGGCTGAAGGTATGAAAATGACTCAAAAGGTGCATCACTTCTCCCTGGAACTTTTCTCTGTGACCAGAAAGGAGTCTGGAGAGTACACAATTACTGCTGAGAACCCAAGTGGATCAAAGTCTGCCAACATAAAATTAAAGGTTCTGGGTAAGTAAATATTTCAAAAACAAGGCTTATCATGTTTTGTCTTTAAAACATTTTACAAAGTGTATTTGTTTCATGAAAAATGCATGATTTGTTTCCACAGACAAACCTGGACCTCCAGCATCAGTGAAGATAAGCCATGTTTTTGCTGACAGAGTGAAACTGAGGTGGGAGCCACCTCTTGCTGATGGTGGTTCTGAAATCACAAATTACATCGTTGACAAACGTGAAACAAGCAGAGCAAACTGGGCACAAGTTACTGCTAATATTAATGGTCAGATAACTGACTGTTCTGTGGAAAAATTGATTGAAGGCCATGAATATGAGTTTCGCATCAGTGCTGAGAACAAGTATGGTGTTGGAGACCCAATTGTGACTAACTCTGTGGTCGCCAAGAATCCATTCGGTAACCTTTTTCTTCTTTCTTGTGCATTTATATATTGCATAGATTGGCTGATCATTAATCATATCAGTACTGATATTACATTAGTTTTATATCAACAATATAAAATCAAATAAATATTAATGTATAATAAAACAACAAATAGTACTTCAGATTAGTTTCTAGCCTAAATCAGAATTTACAGATTTTTCTTTCCTAATGCCAGTGCTAGTGAAAATATGAAGAAATCAGAATTTTTAAACTAAGGCTGAAGCCTGCTTTGCTAGATAAAAACACAGTTTTAGCATTTAATGACCAATAAAGTAGTTTAATTGTTAATCTGCAAAAATATAAAAAATTGTGTGTTCTTCTGTCAATATGGGGTGCTAAGTGTACATTAATGAGGAAATTTAGCAATATTGATATGAAGATTTTTAATATTAGCGGAAAACAAAATACAAAACTACTAGCCACGACTGGGCCAAAATTCCTCCACAGAGATGTTAGTCTCATTGCAAGTTATCAAAAACACTTGATTGTAGCTTTTGCTGCTAAGTGTGGCCCAACCAGTTATTAGGTTTTAGTGGGCAAAAACTTTTTCAGACAGGGCTATGTAGTTTTGTATTTTGCTTTCCCTTAATAATAAAAACCTTTATTTCAAAACTGCATGGTGTGCTTACTTGTGTTATCTTGCTACTATTTAAATTGGTACTTTTTCACACCACTGTATATCAATGTATAATATTTTAAAATGCATATATATCAATTGTTATAAACAACTCTGCCCTGAATCTTACAATTTAGATGTCCCAGGACCATGTGAACCTCCAGTTATTACCAATGTCACCAGAGATCACATGACTGTTACTTGGAAAGCCCCTGCTAATGATGGCAAAGCCACTATTCTTGGATACATGGTCGAGAAGCGTGAAACTCAAGACCTCAATTGGGCTAAAGTGAATAGAAGACCAGTTATTGACAGAACAATTAAAGCTGGAGGCCTCACAGAGGGAACAGAGTATGAATTCAGAGTCATTGCACTAAATAAAGCTGGTCTTGGCAAACCAAGTGATCCTTCATCTGGTGTTCTTGCTCTAGACCCAGTGTGTAAGTACTAACAATACTCCATTGATAATTATTAACAATTGGTTTGACAAAAAATAAAGGCATTTTATAGTTTGTGCATTGTAATCCATGCATTTCCTGTGGTTGCATCATAGATCCTCCTGGACCACCTGCTTTTCCAAAGGTTGTTGACTCTACACACAGTTCAATCAGTTTGTCCTGGACCAAGCCTGCATATGATGGTGGATGTGAAATTCTGGGCTACCTTGTTGAATTCAAGCGAGCAGATGCAGAAGACTGGCTGAAGTGCAATGTGCCAAAGAATCTCCAGGCAACAAAATATAACGTTACTGGTCTTTTGGATAATACTGAGTACCAGTTCCGTGTTAGTGCTGTAAACAAGATAGGATTTGGTGAGCCAAGTGAAGTTCCTGAAAAACATTTCGCAAAGGATATCCTAAGTAAGTAAATCTCATAACTGATTTTTTATCAAAAGGAGTACAATGTACATTGCTTATATTTTTTTTATTTTAATTTTCTTTTAGTTGCCCCTGAGGCTGAACTTGATGCTGATCTCAGAAAAGCACTTGTTTTACGTGCTGGAGTCACAATGAGAATTTACGTTCCTCTGAGAGGGCGTCCTGCTCCAAAGGCAACATGGACTAAGGTCAATGCAAATTTGAAAGAGAGGCAAGGTCTTATGATTAAGACAACTGAATGGGATACCTTCCTTTATTGTGAGGATATCAACAGATATGATGCCGGCAAATATGTTCTAACTTTAGAAAACAGTAGTGGTACCAAGTCATACACCATTGTTGTCAAAGTATTAGGTAAGACTCCTTTTAAAATATTGCCATTTGAGTTTTAATCTTTGCTGTACCTAACTGTAGTCCATAATGCGCACAGACTCACCTGGACCCCCAGTCAATCTGATTGTTAAGGAGACCTCAAAGGACCACGTATCTATTACTTGGGATGCTCCATTAATTGATGGTGGAAGTCCAGTGAAGAGCTATGTTGTTGAAAAACGTCTGGCTGAGAGAAAGGCATGGACTTGTGTTGCTCCTGAGTGTCCCAAGACATCATTCAGGATTACTAATCTTGAAGCTGGTCAAGCTTACTGCTTCAGAGTCCTAGCTGAAAATATATATGGAATTGGTGAAGGTTGTGAGACAGCTGGGCCAGTCAAAGCCTCAGGTGAGACTTCTTTATTAATGTTATAATTTAGTTAAAAGTTAAAATATGTCATTTTTATGCCATATTCTAACATTGATGTCTATTGCAGAACAACCTGGACCAGTTGCAGATTTTAAACCAATAGAGATCACCAAGAATTCCTGTACTCTTGGCTGGAAGAAACCAATTAGTGATGGTGGAAGCCATGTTGTTGCATATGCTTTAGAGATCTGTGAAGGCGAGGACAAATGGAAGTTGCTAATGAAGTCTAAGCTCACGCACTACACAATCGGTGATTTAGTAGAAGGAAAGGAGTACAACTTCAGGGTCAAGGCCATCAATGAATCAGCTGAAGGACCGCCGACTGAGCTCACTATCTTGGCTAAAGATCAAATAGGTATTCATATAGTCTCCTGCATGTGTTTTCAAAATACTTTTTACTTTCTAATTCACTTGAATTTTTATTATCACTAGGTAACACTTTATTTTGATAGTCCATTTGAGTATCAGTAGACTGTCTACTTAATATCTGTTGATACTGACATTCAACAGATATTTAACTGACTTTGCAAGTACATGTCAATTTATACTAACCCTAACCCCAACCTAAGAGTCTACTTATAATCTTATGAGAATTAGTTGCAATGTAACTTAAATTCAACAAACGGACCATCAAAATAAAGTGTGATCCATCACTTTAACATGTCATTTTAAGCAATTCTATATTCAATGAATACAATTATATAACATAATATTAAGCATCCCATTCCAGGTTTCCATTAATTGTATCTACAATAACTCCCAAGGAGCCCTATGCTCTTATGCTCTGCTTACTTTGATAACCTCTGGTCTACCTAATAGTTGCATTTGTGTCCTAGTGGCATTATATGGAAGTACAGTAAAAAGAAAAATCTATTTTTTCATGTCTTTTACAGTTGCTCCAGACTGTGATCTTAAAGGCTTGCCAGATTCTGGCTATGTGGCAAAAGAGGGAACCACTGTTCGTCTTAATATCCCTATTACTGGAATCCCAGCTCCAGCAGTCATATGGAAAAAGGGTGATGTTACTTTATCAGACAGTGGAAGAGTCTCTGTTGAATCAACCACTACAAACACAGTCTTGCTGATTCGGGATTGCCATAGAGGAGATGCTGGCAAGTTCACTATCATTTTAAGAAATAGTGCTGGAACAAAAGAATCAGCCATTGACTTTAAAGTGGTTGGAAAGCCTGGAATCTGCTCTGGGCCAATCAAATTTGATGAAATCACAGCCGAAGCAATTACTGTAGAATGGGGTCCACCCAAAGATGATGGTGGATCAGAAGTTACAAACTACTTTTTGGAGAAAAGACATTCTACTGCTAACAAGTGGGTAACAGTTGCCTCTGCAATTCAGAAGAACTCTATGAGAGTTACCAGACTTCATGATGGAACAGAATACATCTTCAGAGTTTGTGCTGAAAACAAATATGGAATTGGAGAGTTCCTCAGATCTGATCCAGTGGTTGCTAAACATCCATTCAGTAAGTTTTTACCAGTAACTTCCAAATATATTTGTATTTAAAAAAAATAAAAATAAAAATTAATTGGCTAGAATAAATATATTTGGTACTGTAGATATGCTGGAAATATGGTTTAAAAATACTTCTTCACATTTTTCACATTAAATTTGCCCTTTTCTCCAATACAAGATGCACCAGGGGCTCCTGCACCACCTGTGGTTGTGAGCATACGTCACGAGTGTGCTATGTTAACATGGTCTGATCCAACTGATACTGGAGGCTCACCCATCACAGGTTAAACATTTCTACCACAGTTAATTATAATTATTGTTTCTGTTTGATCACATCTAAAAAAAATTTTTTTTGATGTGTTAAAAAATGCTTATAGGATATTACGTGGAATTCAAAGATAGAAATAGCTTGATGTGGAAACGAGCCAGCAAAACGCAGTTGAGAGTGAAGGAATGCAGAGTGACTGGCTTGGTTGAAGGCCTTGAATATGAATTTAGGGTCATAGCTATAAATATAGCTGGACTTGGAAAACCAAGCAAAACAACTGAATCACTTGTTGCTCTTGATCCAATTGGTGAGTCTAAGTGCACTTTCTGTCATTTGTTAATATATAAGGATATATAACAATTTATTATTATTATTATTATTATTATTATTATTATTCTCTCTTTTTGTAGATCCACCTGGAAAACCTGATGTGATCAATATCACAAGGAACAGTGTGACACTTATGTGGACTGCACCAAAGTATGACGGTGGCCACAAACTTACTGGCTATATGGTAGAGAAATTAGAGCACCCTGGAAAGACATGGATGAAGGCCAACCATGTGAATGTCCAAAGCTGTGCCTACACTGTTACAGATCTACAGGAGGGATGCACTTGTGAATTCAGAATCAGGGCTAAAAATGCAGCTGGAGCTATCAGTTCTCCATCAGAGACAACTGAGCCTCTTGTTTGCAAAGATGAATATGGTAAGCTTTTTTTGCCAAGTTTTTGTGAATTTAGTAAACTGTAGGCAAACATTGTCCAAGTTTATAATCACTACCTTTTTTCTACAGAACCACCAACAATCGCAATTGACCCGGAAATGAAAGATGGGGTGACTGTGAAGGCTGGTGAAACAATTGTCATCACAGCATCTAGCATTCTTGGAAAACCTCCTCCCACTGCTGTGTGGTCTAAGGCCGGAAGAGAATTCAAGTCCTCAGATATTGTCCAAATTACTAGCACTCCTACATCTTCAACTTTGTCGATCAAATATGCCAGCCGAAAGAATACTGGAGAGTACACCATTACTGCAAGTAATCCATTTGGTTTCAAAGATGAAAAAGTTAAAGTGAAAGTTCTGGATGTTCCAGGACCACCAGGTCCTATTGAAGCCAGCAGTGTCTCAGCTGAAAAATGCACTTTGACATGGTTGCCACCAGAAGAAGATGGTGGCTGCAGTATAAAATCATATATCTTGGAAAAAAGAGAAACCAGCCGCCTGCTCTGGACAAAGCTTGCTGAAAATGTTATGGATTGCCGTTATGTTGCTAGCAAGCTGATAAAGGGAAATGAATACATATTCCGTGTTTCAGCTGTCAATCAGTATGGCACTGGTGATGTGACACAGTCTGGACCAGTAAAAATGGTTGACAGCTTTGGTGAGCCTACCTTCATATTTTATTATATTCATTTACTTTCAAACAGTTTTTATCGCAAAAGCTAACAGACAAACATGAAACTACACTATTTTTATTATTATTAGTTCTAACTTTTTAATCTTCTTTGCAGGTCCCCCGGGCCCACCATCAAAACCAGAAATTGATAATGTCAGTAAAAATGCTGTAACAATTTCCTGGAAAAGACCAACTATCGATGGAGGAAGTGACATTAGAGGCTATAGTGTTGAGAGAAAAGAGAGAAGGGGAATGAGATGGGTCAGAGCTTCAAAGAAGACCGTTTCTGATCTACGTTATAAGGTCTCAGGCTTGTCAGAGGAAATTGAATATGAATTCAGAGTGACTGCAGAGAATAAGGCTGGTTTTGGTGAACCCAGTGAGCCATCGCAACCTGTAATGACAAAGGATATTGCATGTAAGATGATCATTGCTAACATTTCCAGATAGTAATTCACATCAGTTTTGTTTTTGACAAATTGTTATTTTCTGTTACATTTTACATTTAGATTACAGTATTATTTGATTGATTTGATTAATTTTTGTGGATTTTTCAGATCCACCAGGGCCTCCATCAAACCCACGGATTACTGACACCACTAAAACCACAGCAACATTTAACTGGGGTAGACCCTTTTACGATGGTGGACTTGATGTGACAGGATACATTGTTGAGCATAAAAAGGAAGGTGATGATGACTGGGTTCAAGACACGACTATTCCCTTGAGAATAACAGAATTTGTGGTATCAAATTTACAGTCAGGAGGAAAATATCACTTCAGAGTCAGTGCACTTAATTCTGAAGGGCTTGGTGAACCATCTGAAGTAGAGCAAGTTGTTGAACTGGTGGATCGAGAGGAGATTCCTGACTTTGAGCTTGATGCAGAGCTAAGAAAAACACTTGTTGTGAAGTCGGGTGCTTCAATCCGTATATTTGTGCCAATTAAGGGCCGGCCAGCTCCTGAAGTAACATGGTATAAGGAAGATATACCTCTTAAAGGGCGTGCTCACATTGATACTACTGAATCATACACTTTAGTAGTCATCCCGGAATGTACACGATATGATGCTGGTAAATATGTCCTAACATTAGAAAATGTTGCTGGAAAGAAGACAGGATTTGTCAATGTCCGAGTTGTGGACACCCCAGGACCTCCAGTAAATTTAAAACCAAGAGAAATCACTAAGCATAGCATTACTCTACAGTGGGAAATTCCTCTTATTGATGGTGGCTCAAAGATCAAAAATTATATTATTGAGAAGCGTGAGGCAACCCGAAAAGCTTACTCAGTTATCACTACAAACTGGCAGAAATGCTCATACAAGATTCCAGACTTAGAAGAGGGTGCTGAATATTACTTCAGAGTTTCAGCTGAAAATGAAAGGGGCATTGGTGAACCAGCAGAGACGCCTGATCCGATAAGAGCTTCTCAGGCTCCTTCTGCACCAGATGATCTAATTGTCTCTGAAGTTTCCAAGGACACTGCTACTCTTGCATGGACAAAACCAAAACATGATGGTGGTAGTCGAATCACTGGGTATGTAATAGAGGCTCAACTTAAAGATTCTGATCAATGGGCCCATGTGACAACAATTAAAGCTTTGGACTACACTGCAACAGAATTGGTGGAAAATGCAGAATATGTGTTCCGCATATTTGCTGTAAATAGCTCAGGCAGAAGTGAACCTCGAGAAAGTCGACCAGTTGTAATAAAGGAGCAAACCACAGCTCCAGAATTTGACCTCAGAAGTATATATCAGAAGACAGTGGTAGCTAAGGCAGGTGATAATCTTAAAGTTGAGATCCCTGTTCTTGGTCGTCCTAGACCACTTGTTGTATGGAAGAAAGAGGATCAGGAACTAAAGCAAACTCAGAGAATAAACATTGAAAATACTGCAAGTTCTACAATTCTTAACATTAATGAAATCAAGAGAAAAGATGGTGGACAGTATTCTATGACAGGAAAGAATATCTTAGGAACTGTGACTGAAATTATTACTGTTCAAGTACATGATATCCCAGGACCTCCAACTGGACCAATTAAGCTGGATGAAGTTTCTTGTGACTATGTTCTAATATCATGGGACGCTCCAGAAAATGATGGAGGAGTACCTATCAATAACTACATTGTTGAGATGCGTGAGACCACTGGTACTTCCTGGGTGGAACTGGCAGCTACTGTTATCCGTACAACATTCAAAGCTGCTCGTCTTACAACTGGTATTGAATATCAATTCCGAGTTAAAGCTCAAAACAGATATGGCGTTGGTCCCTACACAACATCAGGACCAGTGGTGGCTGCTTATCCATTTGATGTTCCAGGACAGCCTGGAATTCCACAGATAGTTGCCTTCACCAAGGATTCAATTTCAATTAGCTGGAATGAACCCTCTTCAGATGGAGGAAGCGCAATTTTAGGATATCACATTGAAAGGAAAGAGAAGAACAGCATACTCTGGCAGAGGATAAGCAAAGCTCTAGTTGTTGGCAATATGTTTAAATCTTCAGGTCTGATGGATGGTATTGCATATGAATTCCGTGTTATTGCAGAAAATATGGCTGGTCTCAGCAAAGCAAGCAAGCCATCTGAAATGACATATGCACTTGATCCTGTAGACCCTCCAAGTCAACCAGTAGCACTTAACATAACTAGACATGAAGTTACACTGCAGTGGACAAAGCCAGAGGGTGATGGTGGTTTCTCTATAACTGGATATACAGTTGAAAAAAGAGAATTACCTAATGGTCGTTGGCTCAAGGCTAACTTCAGCAACATTCTTGAAACAAATTTTACTGTGAGTGGTCTCACAGAAGATGCTTCTTATGAATTCCGAGTGTTAGCAAGAAACTCAGCTGGAGCTGTCAGCAAACCATCTAAACCTTCAGAAGTTATTGTTTGCAGAGATGACATTGAAGAACCAAAGATTGATGCAGATGCAAGTTTCAGTAGTGTTGTGGTAGTGAAAGCAGGAGATATCTTCAAGTTAGATGCACATGTTACAGGCCGACCTATACCATCCATGGTTTGGACAAAAGATGGCAAGGAACTTGAGGACACTGGAAAAATGGAGATCAAAACATTAGATTTCTATAGTTGTTTGATCAACAAAGATTCTTTGCGCAGAGATGGTGGTGCATTCACTCTAACTGCTAGCAATCCTGGAGGATTTGCCAAATTTGTCTTCAATGTTAAAGTTCTTGACAGACCTGGTCCACCTGAAGGGCCATTGCATGTCACAGACATGACAACAGAGAAATGCATTCTGTCATGGCTACCACCACTTCATGATGGAGGAGGAAAGATTGAATATTACATCATTCAAAGACGTGAAACAAGTAGACTTACATGGACTAATGTAGCTACAGATTTACAAGTAAACCGCTATAAAGTTACCAAATTGCTGAAAGGAAATGAATATATCTTCAGAGTCATGGCTGTGAACAAGTATGGAGTAGGAGAACCTCTTGAGTCTGAGCCTGCTGTTGCTACTAATCCATATGTGCCATCTGATCCTCCACAGGCACCAGAAGTAACTGCTATCACAAAAGATTCAATGGTGGTATGTTGGGGACATCCTGAGTACAATGGTGGAAGTAGCATTAATACCTACATCATTGAGAGGAGAGATAAAACTGGTCTTCGTTGGGTAAAATGCAACAAAAGGACTGTTACTGATCTGCGCTTCAAAGTGTCAGGACTAACACCTGGACATGAGTATGAATACAGAGTCCTTGCTGAAAACGCTGCTGGCTTAAGTGCTCCAAGCCCTTCAAGTCCATTCTACAAAGCTTGTGACACAATATTCCAACCTGGACCCCCTGGAAACCCTAGGGTTTTGGATACAACTAAATCATCCATTACTATTGCTTGGAATAAACCAGTTTATGATGGTGGCTCAGATATTACAGGTTACATTGTTGAGACATGTCTTCCAGAGGAAGATGAATGGACAATTGTTACACCAATGGCAGGACTGACAGCAACATCATTTACCATAACCAACCTTACTGAAAACCAAGAATATAAGATCAACATTTCAGCTCTTAACTGTGAAGGTGTTGGAGAGCCAGCCTCTGTGCCTGGTTCACCTAAAGCAGAGGACAGACTCCTTCCACCTGAAATTGAGCTTGACTCAGACCTTCGCAAAGTCGTAAACATCAGAGCATGCAGTACCTTAAGATTATTTGTACCAGTTAAAGGAAGACCTGCGCCAGAAATCAGATGGTCAAGGGAGAACGGGGAACCCCTTGATAAAGCATCCATTGAAATTACACCATCTTTCACCACACTGCTCATTGAAAATGTAAACAGATTTGATGGTGGAAAATATATGTTAACAGTGGAAAACAGTTCAGGAACAAAAACAGCATTTATTAATGTCCGAGTTCTTGACACTCCTGGTGCACCACAAAACCTTACCATTAAGGAAATCACAAAAGATTCAGTTTCACTCATCTGGGACCCTCCAGTCATTGATGGTGGATCAAGAATCAGGCATTACATTGTTGAAAAACGTGAATCTACAAGAAAAGCATATTCCATTGTTAATGCCTCTTGTCCCAAAACAAGTTGGAGAATTGGAGATTTAAAAGAGGGAAATTTGTATTTCTTCAGAATTTTGGCAGAAAATGAGTATGGTGTAGGTCTTCCAGTTGAGACAATGGAAGCTATAAAAATCTCTGAGAGACCTCTTCCTCCAGGAAAAGTTACTCTAAAAGAAGTAACTAGCAACAGTGTTACACTTTCTTGGGAGAAGCCAGACCATGATGGAGGAAGCAGAATTACAGGTTATATAGTTGAAATGCAAGGGAAAAACAGTGAAAAATGGACCCAGGTAATGACTGTTAAAGTAACAGAAGCAGTTGTTGTTGGCCTAACACAAGGTGAAGAATACTCCTTCCGCATTTCTGCAACCAATGAAAAAGGAATAAGTGATCCGCGTCCACTTAGTTTGCCTGTCATTGCTAAGGATGTTGTTATTGCCCCTGCTTTCAAACTGTTATTTAGCACATTCAGTGTTCTGGCAGGTGATGATCTGAAAATTGACGTGCCTTATGTTGCTCAGCCCAAGGCAGCAGTTATTTGGCAAAAAGATGGTATTTCTTTGAAAGAGACAACAAGAGTAAATACTGAAGTAGCAGAGAGACATCTTTACCTTGTAATAAAGGAGGCAACAAGAGATGATGTGGGCAATTATACTATTAAAATTACAAACTCAGCTGGTGAAGCAACAGCAGACATCAATGTTATTGTACTTGACAAACCTGGACCGCCAACTGGCCCAATCAAAATAGAGGAGGTAACTGCAGACAGTGTTACATTGTCATGGCAGCCTCCAGAGTATGAAGGAGGATGCGGCATTAATAACTACATTGTTGAAAAGCGAGACACATCCACCACAAATTGGCAGATTGTTTCTGCAACAGTGGCAAGAACAACAGCTAAAGCGGCAAGATTGAAGACTGGCTGTGAGTATCAATTTAGGATTGCTGCAGAAAACAGATATGGAAAGAGTTCAGTTATTCTGTCTGAGCACGTTGTTGCGCAATATCCCTTTGAAATTCCACATCCACCAGGAATTCCAGTTGTTCAGTCTGCTACTAAAGAAAGCATGGTTGTTGTATGGAACAAACCCAGCAGTGATGGTGGAAGCAAGATTTTGGGATATCACGTTGAAAGTAAAGAAAAAAATAGCTTGCTGTGGGTGAAACAAAACAAAACACTCATTCCAGACACAAGATTCAAGATAGGTGGTCTTGAAGAAGGCATTGAATATGAATTTAGAGTTTATGCTGAGAATATAGTTGGTCTAAGCAAAGCAAGCAAAGTGTCTGAAATACAAGTGGCTAGAGATCCATGTGATCCTCCAGGCAAACCAGAAGCAGTTATTGTGAAAAGAAGCTCTGTAACACTCAGGTGGACACCCCCACAGTTTGATGCTGGAATCAAAATTACTGGATATGTTGTTGAGAAGAAAGAACTGCCTAATGGTCGATGGATGAAAGCCTCTTTTGCTAACATTATTGAGACTGAATTTGTTGTCAGTGGGTTGGTAGAGGAGCAGCAATATGAGTTCCGTGTCATTGCAAGAAATGCTGCAGGTGTGTCTAGTGTTCCATCAGACAGCACTGGTGCAATCACAGCAAAGGATGAAGTTGATCCACCCCAAATTGACTTGGATGCCAAATACTCTCAAAATGTCGTTGTTAATGCTGGTGAATCATTCAGAATAGATGCAGGGATACTTGGCAAACCTATTCCTTCAGTTCACTGGATAAAATCTGGAGAAGAACTTACAAATACTGCAAGGCTTGAGATCAAGAATACTGACTTCACAACAACTCTAAGTGTCAAGGAGGCTATCCGTGTTGATGGAGGCCAGTATACATTGTTACTGAAAAATGTTGGTGGAGAGAAATCAGTAATTGTCAATGTCAAGGTTCTGGACAGACCTGGGCCTCCAGATGGTCCAATTTCCATCTATGGGGTCACAAGTGAAAAGTGTTGCATTTCCTGGAAAACTCCATTGCATGATGGAGGTGCAGAGGTGTCTCATTACATTGTGGAAAGAAGAGAAACCAGTCGATTGGTTTGGACTGTTGTAGAACAAAAGGTACAAACCCTCAATCTCAAAATTACAAAACTTCTTCCTGGAAATGAGTATATTTTCAGAGTAATACCTGTAAATAAATATGGAATTGGTGAGCCTTTGGAATCTGATCCAGTGATTGCAGCAAATCCGTTTGTCACACCTGAAGCACCAAGTAATGTTGAAGTGTCAAATATAACAAAGGATTCCATGGTTATCACATGGGAAAGACCCACTAATGATGGTGGCAATGCAATTACAGGATATATTATTGAAAAAAGAGACAAAGAAGGTGTTAGGTGGACAAGGTGCAACAAACGTGTAGTGAGTGAACTACGATTTAGAGTAACCGGACTTCTTGAAATGAGAAGTTATGAATTCCGTGTGTCTGCTGAAAACGCAGCTGGAGTTGGTAAGCCAAGTCCACCTACAGTGTACTTCAAAGCAGCAGATCCAGTCTTCAAGCCTGGTCCACCCAACAACCCTAAAGTAGTTTATGTGTCAAGAGCATCTGTTGTACTGCATTGGGGCAAGCCAATTTACGATGGTGGCTGTGAGATTCAAAGTTATATTGTTGAGGCATGTGAAGTCACTTCAGATGAATGGCTAATGTGTACGCCACCATCAGGAATAACTGAGACAAGATTTGAAGCTAAAAAACTACTTGAAAAGCATGAATATAAATTCAGAATATGTGCTGTCAATAAGATTGGCGTGGGAGAAACCGCTGATATCCCAGGATCTGTCATCATAGAGGATAAACTTGAGGCACCAGATATTGATCTTGATGCTGACCTGAGAAAGATGATCACTGTCAGGGCTGGAGGTTCTCTTAGATTGTTTGTTCCTATCCGGGGACGACCAACTCCTGAAGTCAAATGGGGAAAAACTGAAGGTGAAATCAATGAGGCAGCACAGATTGATATTACAAGCAGTTTTACTTCACTTGTAATTGAAAATGTCAATAGGTTTGACAGTGGAAAATACACTTTGACCCTGGAAAATGCTAGTGGAACAAAATCTGCATTTATTAGCGTCAGAGTATTAGATACTCCTGATATACCTGCAAATTTCCGTGTAAAGGAAATAACTAAGAATTCAGTTACTCTTACCTGGGAGCCTCCTTTGCTGGATGGTGGAGCCAAAATAAAAAACTACATTGTTGAAAAACGAGAGAGTACAAGAAAGGTATATTCTGCTGTTACTACCTGCAACAAGATGACATGGAAAATTGAACCACTTGAAGAGGGAAGTATCTACTTCTTCAGAGTTCTTGCTGAAAATGAGCATGGCATTGGATTGCCCGCAGAGACTCCAGAACCACTGAAAATCTCAGAGGTGCCACAACCCCCTGGCAAAGTTTCTGTAGTGGATGTAACACGGAAGAGTGTTTCTCTAAAATGGGAAAAGCCAGAGCATGATGGAGGCAGCAGAATCACTCATTATGAAGTTGAAATGCAAGCAAAGGATCAAGATAAATGGTCTCTTTGTGCTCAAGTAAAAGCCCTTGATACTGTTGTAACCAATTTAGCACAAGGTGGGGAGTACATCTTCAGAGTCATCGCTGTCAATGACAAAGGAAAGAGTGATCCCAGACTTCTAGCAAGCCCTGTTGTTGCAAAGGACCTCGCTATTGAGCCCTCAGTAAGAACAAAACTAAGTACATACCATGTACAGGTTGGTCAAGATTTGAAAATTGAAGCACGAATTTCAGGTCATCCAAAACCAACTATTACATGGACCAAAGATGGTTCAGCTTTGAAACAGACCACAAGAGTAAATGTTGCTGACACTGCACATCATACTACTCTTACCATAAAAGATGCAACAAGAGAAGATGGTGGTATGTATAACATTACTGTGGCTAATGTACTAGGACAACAAGAATCTACTGTTGAAATAATCATCCTGGAAAAACCTGGTCCACCAACAGGCCCAGTAAGGATTGATGAAGTAAGTGCAGAGAGTATTACATTGTCTTGGGATCCACCAACATACACTGGAGGCTGCCAGATTTCAAATTATATTGTTCAAAAGAGAGACACCACCACCACAAACTGGGTAGTTGTTTCTGCCACAGTAGCAAGAACTACACTTAAAGTTGGTAATTTAAAAACTGGGTCTGAATACCAGTTTAGAATCTTTGCTGAGAATAGATATGGTAAAAGCTATGGCATTGACTCTGATCCAGTTCTTGCCCAATATCCTTTCAAAGAGCCCGGGCCTCCAGGAACTCCATTTGTGTCTGCTTTCACTAAAGAGTCTATGGTTGTTGAATGGCACAAACCGGTCTCAGATGGTGGAAGTGTTATTTTAGGATATCATCTTGAGAGAAAAGAGAAAAATAGCATTCTTTGGACAAAGATCAACAAAATACTAATTCAAGACACACGATATAAAACATCTCCATTGGAAGAGGGCATTGAATATGAGTTTAGGGTATATGCTGAAAACATAGTTGGAATTGGAAAATGCAGCAAAATCTCTGAAGGCTGCATTGCACGTGATCCCTGTGACCCACCAGGCACCCCTGTGCCAGTCATTGTGACAAGACACTCAGTGAAACTTAGATGGACACCACCAGAATATGATGGAGGCAGCCTTGTCACTGGATATGTTGTAGAGAAACGAGACCTGCCAGAGGGCCGTTGGATGAAAGCTAGTTTTGCAAACATTCTTGAAACCGAATTTACAGTCACAGGCCTTATAGAGGACAGCAAATATGATTTCAGAGTTATAGCAAGAAATGGAGCTGGATCAATCAGTAGACCCTCTGAGAGCACAGGCTCAGTTACAGCTAAGGATGAAGTTGAACCACCAACCTATGAGATTGCTTCAGAGTATAGTCAGATTTTGACAGTGAATGCTGGAGACACATTTTCCCTTGAAGCATCTGTGCTAGGAAAGCCAATTCCAACAATGCAATGGTTTAAGGGTGACATGGAGGTTGAAAACTCAGCTAGAGCTGAGATCAAGAACACTGACTTTCAAGCAGTTCTTGTTGTCAAAGATGCCATCCGAATTGATGGAGGACAATACACACTGCACCTTTCTAATGTAGCTGGATCAAAATCTGTTCCCTTCAATGTGAGAGTGCTTGATAGACCTGGACCTCCAGAAGGTCCTTTGACTGTTTCTGGTGTGACAAATGAAAAATGTTCATTGTCATGGCTGCCTCCCAGACACGATGGTGGAAGTAGTATTTCTCATTATATCATACAAAAGAGAGAAACAAGTCGCCTTGCTTGGACTGTAGTTTCAGGTGATTGTGGAGCAACCATGTTCAAAGTTACGAAGCTTCTAAAAGGAAATGAATATATATTCCGTATCATGGCTGTCAACAAATATGGAGTTGGTGAACCACTTGAATCTACACCAGTGATTATGAGGAATCCTTTTGTTGCACCTGGCCCACCTAAAGATTTAGAAATAACAAATATTTCAAGGGACTCTATGACGGTATGCTGGACTCGTCCTGAGAGTGATGGTGGAAATGAGATTGTTGGTTACATTGTAGAGAAGAGAGACAGAGCTGGAGTACGGTGGACAAAATGTAACAAACGCAGAGTCACAGATCTACGTTTCAGAGTCACAGGTTTGACCGAGGATCATGAATATGAATTCAGGTTATCAGCAGAAAATGCTGCTGGAGTTGGACAACCAAGTCCACCAACAGTTTATTACAAAGCCTGCGATCCAACATTCAAGCCTGGCCAGCCAACTAATGCACACCTTGTTGACACTACAAAGAATTCAGTTACAGTTGCATGGAGTCGGCCAATTTATGATGGTGGCTTAGATATTCAAGGCTATGTTGTAGAGATATCTAAAGCCGATGAAGAAGAATGGATCACATGTACTCCACCCACTGGATTAAATGATACTAAATTTTCAATAACTAAACTCACTGAACACCAAGAATACAAAGTCCGCATTTGTGCCTTGAATAAACTAGGTGTTGGTGAGCCAGTGCCCATCCAAGGCACTGTCAAACCAGTGGATAAAATGGATGCACCTGAAATTGAACTTGACTCTGAGTTAAGGAAAGGCATTGTTGTGCATGCTGGAGGATCAATGAGAATCAACATACCATTCAAAGGACGGCCCATTCCTGAGATAAACTGGACCAAGGATGATGGAGATTTACCAGATAAAGCCCAAATAGACAAGGGACCAGATTACACCCAAATGACAATTAATATATGTGACAGAAATGATGCTGGAAAATATACATTGACTTTGCAAAATAGTGCTGGCACCAAATCAGCATTTGTCTCAGTAAAAGTACTTGACACACCAGGTGCTCCACAGAACCTTTTTGTAAAGGATATAACAAGAAACTATGTTACACTTGTTTGGGAACCTCCACTTATTGATGGTGGTTCAAAAATCAAAAATTACATTATTGACAAGAGGGACTCAGCTAGACAAGGATTTACAAATATTACTACTAAGTGCTCTAAGACCAGCTTCCGAGTTGGTGATCTGACAGAGGGTGGTATTTATTACTTCAGAGTCATGGCAGAAAATGAATTTGGAATTGGTCTACCTGTAGAAACTGAAGAATCTGTTAAGACTGCAGATCCCCCTTTATCTGTTGGCAAGGTCACTTTGACTGATGTCACAAAAACCACAGCATCACTATCCTGGGATAAACCAGATCATGATGGTGGCAGTAGAATTTTGGGTTATTACATTGAAATGCAGTCAAAAGGATCAGAGGAATGGATTGTTGCTACAGTCTGCAAAACATGTGAGGGTACAGTGGCTGGACTTAGTTCAGGACAAGAATATCTCTTCAGAGTTTTAGCTTACAATGAGAAAGGAAAAAGTGATCCCAGGCCATTAGCTTCTCCCGTCATTGCCAAAGATGTTACTATTGAACCAAGCTTCAAACTAACTTTTAACACATACAGTGTTCAATCTGGTGAAGATCTCAAAGTGGAAATACCATTTAAAGGGCGTCCTTCTCCAAAGATTGGATGGATGAAAGATGGACAAGCACTGAAAGAGACAACCAGACTAAATGTTTCAAGCACTGCAACGTCAACAGTTCTTAAAATTAAAGAAGCAAATAGAGAGGACTCTGGCAAATACACAATCACAGCTACAAACAATATAGGTACAGTCACAGAAGAGATTGGCATAATCATTCTTGACAAACCAGGTCCACCAACTGGACCAGTCAAAATTGATGAAGTAAGTGCCACCTATGTTGTCATGTCCTGGGAGCCACCAGTTTACACAGGAGGTTGTCAGATAAACAACTATGTAGTGGAAAAACGTGATACAACCACAACTAACTGGCAGACTGTTTCCGCAACAATTGCTCGAACTACAATCAAAATCTCAAAGCTGAAGACTGGTTCTGAATATCAGTTTAGAGTGTTTGCTGAGAACAGATATGGAAAGAGTACATCAATAGACTCAGCACCAGTTGTGGTCAGTTATCCTTTCACTGAGCCTGCAGCTCCTGGTGCACCATTTGTCTCATCAGTCACAAAAGACCACATGACAATTGAATGGAAACCCCCCAGCAATAATGGAGGCAGTCCTATTATTGGATATCACCTGGAGCGTAAAGAAAAGAACAGTATCTTATGGACCAAACTTAACAAACTTCTTATCACTGACACTCGATTGAGAACAAATGGTCTGGAGGAGGGAATTGAATATGAATATAGAGTTTTTGCTGAAAATATTGCAGGAATCAGTCCATCAAGCAAAGTCTCAGAAAGTGTTGTTGCACGTGATCCTTGTGATCCACCTGGAACTCCTGAAGCCATTGTTATCACAAGAAACCTCATAACTCTTCAATGGACTAAACCACAGTATGACGGTGGCAGTGTGATTACAGGATACATAATCGAAAGGAAGAAGTTGCCTGAAGGTCGTTGGATGAAGGCCAGCTTTACAAATATTATAGACACACAATTTACAATAACTGGATTACACGAAGAACAGAGGTATGAATTCAGGGTAATAGCCAGAAATGCAGCTGGTATTTTAAGTGTGCCATCTGAAAGCACTGGACCTATTACTGCTCAGGATGAGATTGAAGCTCCATCTGTCTCCATGGATTCAAGATTTAAAGATGTTATTATTGTAAAGGCTGGTGACTCCTTTAGTATTGACTCTGACATTGCTGGCAAACCTCTACCCGATATTGTGTGGCTTAAAGATGGAAAGGAAATTGATAGTGCTACACCCAGAATGGAGATTAAATCCACCATTACCCGAACAGTTTTGACTGTTAAAGACTGCATCAGAGTAGATGGGGGTCATTTCATCTTAAGTCTCAGTAATGTTGGTGGAACAAAACAGGTACCCATTAATGTCAAGGTTCTTGATAGACCTGGTCCACCTGATGGACCTCTAAAAGTAACTGGTGTCACTGCAGAAAAATGCTATTTGCACTGGAGCCACCCTTCACATGATGGTGGAGCTAGTATTTCACATTACATTATTGAAAAAAGAGAAACTAGCAGGCTGTCTTGGACAGTAGTGGAACCAAAAATTCAAGCAATCAGTTACAAAGTAACTAAACTCCTACCTGGTAATGAGTATATTTTCAGAGTCATGGCAGTAAACAAGTATGGTATTGGTGAACCACTTGAATCTGAACCCGTCCTTGCAAAAAATCCTTTTAATAAACCGGGACCCCCTTCAACTCCAGAAGCAAGTGCAATCACCAGAGACTCCATAGTCCTCACATGGGAACGACCAGAGGATGATGGTGGATCACAAATTGATGGCTTTGTTCTTGAGAAACGTGATAAAGAGGGTATTCGGTGGACAAAGTGTAACAAGAAAAGACTAAATGACCTGCGATTCAGAGCCACTGGGCTTACAGAGGGACACTTCTATGAATTCAGAGTATCTGCTGAAAATGCTGCTGGTGTGGGCACACCAAGTGAACCATCTGAATATTACAAAGCTTGTGATGCAACCTATCCTCCTGGTCCTCCTAATAATCCTAAAGTGACAGATCACTCCAGCACAACTGTTTCTTTGGCATGGAGTAGACCAATTTATGATGGTGGAGCACTTGTCTCAGGATACATTGTTGAGGCAAAGGACATAAACGGAGATGAATGGACTGTGTGTACACCTCCAACTGGTGTCCAAACAACTCACTTCACTGTCAAAAAATTAAAGGAAAATGCAGAATACAACTTCCGTATTTGTGCAGTTAACATAGAGGGGGCTGGAGAACATGTTGATGTTCCAGGAACTGTAATTGCTGCTGAAAAACTTGAAGCGCCTGAAGTAGAACTTGATGCAGATCTTAGGAAATGTGTTACTGTGCGTGCCAGTGCAACACTTCGCTTATTTGTCACAATAAGGGGTAGACCAGAGCCTGAGGTTAAGTGGAAAAAGGCAGATGGTACCATACCAGAGCGTGCTCAAATTGAGGTTACAGGCTCTTACACTGGGCTTGTTATTGACAATGTTAACCGGTTTGACACTGGCAAGTATGTTTTAACACTTGAAAACAACATTGGCACAAAATCTGCATTTGTTAATGTCAAAGTACTTGACTCTCCAAGTGCTCCAGTCAACTTTGAAGTTAAAGATGTAAAGAGAGATTCTGTCCAGCTACAATGGGAGCCTCCACAAATTGATGGCGGAGCCAAGATAACCCATTACATTGTAGAAAAGCGTGAATCCAAGAGACTAGCATTCACATCTGTATCAAACTACTGTGTCAGAAATTCATTCAGGGTTGATGATCTTCAAGAAGGAGGTCTTTACCATTTCCGTGTATTGGCTGTCAATGAACTTGGTGTTGGTTTGCCTGCAGAGACTACAGAGGCTGTCAAAATTTCCCAAGCACCCTTACCACCTGGTAAAATTACTGTTATTGATGTAACTCGACACACTGTTACTTTGTCGTGGGAAAAGCCAGATCATGATGGTGGCAGCAAAATCACAGGCTATATGGTGGAAATGATGACTAAGGGATCAGATAAGTGGACTGCATGTGCCACAATAAAGGCACTGGAAGCCACAATTGCAGGACTTACAACAGGAGAGGAATACAGCTTCAGAATTACAGCAATTAACGACAAAGGAAAGAGTGATCCTAAACCACTGGGAGCACCTGTTGTGGCAAGAGATATTACTATTGAACCAATTATTGATTTGATGTTCAATACCTACAGTGTAAAAGCTGGAGATGATCTCAAAATAGATGTTCCATTCAGAGGCAGACCTTCACCAGAAGTTACATGGAAGAAAGATGGTCACTCGCTGAAGCAAACAACCAGAGTTAATGTTTTGACATCCAAGACATCATCCAAGATCGTCATCAAGGATGCTACAAGAGAAGATGCCGGAAAATATGAAATTACTCTAACCAATTCATTTGGTGTCAAGTCTGCAGAAATATTGGTCATTATTCTTGATAAACCAGGTCCACCAGGTGCAATCAAGGTAGATGAAATAAGTGCTGATTTTATTACACTATCATGGGACCCTCCGATGTATGATGGTGGCTGTCAAATTAATAACTATGTAGTTGAGAAAAGAGATACAACTACTACAGCATGGCAAATTGTTTCAGCGACAGTTGCAAGAACATCAATTAAAGTATCTCGTTTGACACAAGGAACAGAATATCAGTTCCGTATTGCTGCAGAGAATCGTTATGGTAAAAGCCATGCTATTGACTCAGCCCCAATTGTTGCACAGTACCCCTTTACACCTCCAGGCCCTCCAACCAGTCTTCAGGTTTCTCACGCCACTAAATCAGGAATGTTAGTTACATGGAACAGACCAGCAAGTGATGGTGGGAGTCCTATTGTTGGATATCACTTAGAGTGCAAAGATCAGAGCAGCATTCTTTGGACAAAGATGAACAGAGGACTTATAACAGAAAATCAGTTCAAGGTAACTGGCTTGGAAGAAGGCCTACTGTATCAGTATAGAGCATATGCAGAAAATATAGCTGGCATTGGACCTTCCACAAAGGCATGTGATCCTGTTTCTGCCCGAGATCCATGTGCACCTCCCAGTCAGCCAAGCGTTATGAACATCACAAGAACTTCTGTTTCTCTTTCTTGGACAAAACCGGAGTTTGACGGTGGAGCTAAGGTTACTGGTTATATTGTTGAGCGTAGTGAACTTCCAGATGGACGGTGGTTAAAGTGTAATTTCACCAATCTTCAAGATACATTCTTTGATGTGACTGGCCTGATTGAAGACCAAAGATATGATTTCCGAATCATTGCTAAAAATGCAGCTGGCTTACTCAGTGAACCATCAGAAAGCACTGGGCCTGTAACAGTAAAAGATGATGTTGATCCACCACGCATAACAATTGAGGACAAGCTGAGACAACTTGTTGTAATAAAAGCTGGAGAAATACTGAGAATTGATGCTGAAATATCAGGACGTCCAATTCCTGTCATTTCATGGGCAAAGGATGGAAAAGAAATTGAAGCCAAGGCCAGATGTGAGATTTCTTCAACACTTACTACTACAACACTAATTGTGAGAGATGCCATCAGACGAGATTCAGGACAGTATGTTCTAACCTTGCAGAATGTTGCAGGCACCAGATCTTTAGCAGTGAATTGTAAGGTCCTGGACAGGCCTGGTCCATCATCTGGACCATTGGATATAACTGGTTTGACTGCAGAAAAATGTACATTGACCTGGGGACCACCTCAAGAAAATGGAGGTGCTGAAATTCAACACTACATTGTTGAGAAACGTGAGACTAGCCGGCTAGCCTGGACTTTGGTCTATGCAGACATGAAAGCCACAACATGTAAAGTAACAAAATTGCTCAAAGGTAATGAGTATATATTTAGAGTTCGAGGAGTTAATAAGTATGGAACTGGTGAAGCTCTGGAGAGTGATCCTGCTAAGGCAATGGATCCATTTACAGTCTCTGCTGCACCAACAGATGTTGAAGTCACCAGTGTTACAAGTGAAGCAATGACAATTTGCTGGGAAAGACCCGTTTCTGATGGAGGCAGTAGTATTTCTGGTTATGTAATTGAGAAACGTGAGAAATCTGGTCTTCGTTGGGTACGTGTAAACAAAAAGCCTGTGTATGACTTAAGAGTGAAAGCTTCTAATCTCCGTGAAGGCTGTGAGTATGAATACAGAGTATTTGCGGAAAATGCTGCTGGTTTGAGTGCCCCAAGTGTGCCTTGCCCACTGACAAAGGCGGAGGATCCATTGTTCCTGCCATCACCTCCAGCTAAACCTAAAATAATTGATTCTACTAAAACATCAGTAACACTGTCTTGGAACAAGCCATTATTTGATGGTGGTTCACCAGTTACTGGATACATGGTGGAATACAGAAACACCAATGATGATGACTGGACAGTTGGTGTCAGTAACACCAAGAGCACAGAATTCACTGTTGTGGGACTCACATCAGGAACAGAGTATGTCTTTGTAGTCAGATCAATTAACAAAATTGGTCCAAGTGAGCCAAGCCTTGAAACTGATCCACAGGTAGCAAAGGAAAGAGAAGATGAGCCAGTTTTCTTAATCAGTAATGAAATGAGGAAGACACTGGTTGTGAAAGATGGCAGCTCATTTACCCTTAGAGTCCCATTCAAGGGGAAGCCTGTCCCACATGTAATGTGGAACAAACCAGATGTTGATCTGAGAGTGAGGGCATCTATAGACACAACTGATACCTGCACATCGGTCACAATTGAGCAAGCTACAAGAGATGACTCTGGGAAATACACTGTAACTCTCCAAAATGTTGCTGGAACTGCTACACTGACGCTGAGTGTAAAGGTCCTTGATTCTCCAGGCCCCCCAGCCCACATTGAAGTAAAAGAAGTCACCAAGAGTTCAGCAACGATTACATGGGATACTCCTGACAATGAGGGTGGTGCTCCAGTCAAAAACTACCTTGTTGATCTCCGCGAGGCAACTAAAATGGGCTGGAGCAGGATTTCAGACAGTTGTCCCAGGTTGACTTACAAGGTGACTAATCTACAAGAGGGTGGTGTATATTATTTCAGAGTTACTGGTGAAAATGAGTACGGTGTAGGAGTGCCACTTGAGACCAAGGAAGGAACAAAGGTTACAGGTAAAATTAAATAATTATATTTACTGAGCCTTTACTACAGTACAAATATATGTTGATTTCTTCAAACCTTTGATGAATCTTTTTTTCCCTTATATACTACTTTTAATTTTAGAAAAACCAAGCCCACCACCCAAGCTTGGAGTAACTGATGTCACAAAAGAAAGTGTCTCACTAGCATGGCTTAAACCAGAACATGATGGAGGAAGCAGAATAACAAACTACCTAGTTGAGGCCCTTGAAAAAGGACAACAAAAGTGGATAAAGTGTGGTTCCACCAAATCCACTCATTTTGTTGTATATGGATTGAGAGAAAATGCTGAATACTACTTCAGAGTTCGTGCTGAAAACCACGCTGGGCTGAGTGACCCCAAAGACATGGTTTTACCTGTGCTTGTTAAAGACCAGCTGGGCAAGTTATTTATTATGGATTATGTTTTATTTTTAAATGTATGTAACGTTTCATTACCACTTTTTGAATCATTATCTAATGTTGTTGCTTTCTGTAATCAACAGAGGCGCCAGAAATTAATATGAAGGACTTCCAACACAACACTGCCTATGTTAAGGCAGGTTCAAATCTCAAGATTGAGATCCCCCTTGCTGGTAAACCTTTACCAAAAGTTTCCCTCTCTAAAGACGGACAGGTTCTAAAGTCTACCATGAGATTCAACTTTGATGTGACAACTGACTCCCTTATAATTTATTTGCGTGAAAGTGTTGCTTCAGATGCAGGCAGATATGATATCACAGCCTCTAACTCTAGTGGAACCACAAAATCTTTTGTGAATATTGTGGTTCTTGATAGACCAGGTCCACCAGTTGGCCCTATTGAAATGTGTGATATCACAGAAGACAGTGTGAGTCTGAAGTGGTTGCCTCCTGTATATGATGGTGGTAGCCCAATCACCAACTACGTTGTTCTCAAACGCGAGACCACTACTGCCAACTGGATAGAAGTTTCATCTGCTGTTGCAAGGTGCACAATCAAGATCATGAAGCTGAATACTGGAGTAGAGTACCAGTTCAGAATTAGGGCTGAGAATCGCTTTGGCATCAGTGAACACATTGATTCACAGACTGTGACAGTCAGTCTTCCATACAGTGAGTAAAAAATATATCAATATATAAACTGACAAAAACTATGGCTATGGATATTAAGCATTTATGAAAACCTACTTGATTTTGTTTCAGCACTTCCTGTGGCACCTTCACAACCATGGGTGTCAGCTGTAACAAAGGAAAGTATCACTGTTAACTGGAAGGAGCCATCCTCAGATGGTGGAAGCCATGTCTTTGGATATCACCTTCAGATGAAAGACAGGAACAGCATTCTTTGGCAGAAAGTTAACACAACTGTTATTCGTGCTACACACTTTAAAGTAACAAATGTGAATGCTGGTTTGATCTACGAGTTCAAGGTTGCAGCAGAAAATGCTGCTGGTATTGGTCCAATTAGCAAGTCCTCAGATCCTGTGCTTGCAATTGATGCTTGTGGTAAGCATTTATTTATTTATTTATTTATTT
>CAIGQQ010003610.1:5809247-5822781 GCA_903798035.1 Danio albolineatus | reverse complement strand
TTCTATATATATTAGGCTTAACGATTTTTTATATTTTTTACAGAACCTCCCAACAGTGTTAGAGTCACTGATATCACAAAGAACTCTATTAGTCTAGCCTGGCAGAAACCCTCGTATGATGGTGGAAGTAAAATTACTGGATATTTAATTGAAAGGAAAGATGGTCCAAAAGGCAGATGGTCCAAAGCTAATTTGACAAATGTTACTGACACCAAGTTCACTGTATCAGGCTTGACTCAGAACGAATCTTATGAATTCCGAGTCATGGCTAAAAATGCAGTTGGTTCAGTCAGTAACCCATCTGCAATTGTTGGACCAGTCACATGTGTGGACACTTATGGTGCTCCTGAGGTTGATCTTCCCCAAGAATATCTCGATGTTGTGAAATACAAAGCTGGTGCTACGGTTCAGCTTAAAATTGGTATTGTTGCTAAACCTCAACCAACAATTGAATGGTTCAAGGACGGAAAAGAACTTGAATCTGGAGCTCAGATTTCCATCTCCAACACCACTGAGTTTACAAGCATTACAGTCAGGGAAGCCACTCGTCTAAATACTGGAACATACGAACTCAAGATCAAGAACTCTTTAGGATCTGCATATGCTGCGGTTAGAGTACTTGTCCAAGGTAAGTTTAAATTTTTACTGCTAAATAACTTTTCATAACCTGCATCATATTTAACATCACATCTATTAATAATAATCCTGTTTTCTGAATAACATATTTTTTATGTAATGTAATTAAAAAGTGTATGTATTAAATTCTCCCATTTTGCTCACTTTTTTCAGACAAGCCTGGACCCCCTGCTGGAGAGATACAGTTTAAGAAAATCACAGCTGATACCATGACCATCATGTGGGATCCTCCAGCTGATGAAGGTGGCGCAATGGTCACCCACTACATTGTGGAGAAACGTGAGACAAGCAGAATTATGTGGTCCATAATCTCTGAAAAATTGCAAGACTGCATTGTCACAGTCCCAAGGCTAATTAAGGGCAATGAATACATATTCCGTGTTCGTGGAGTAAACAAACATGGAGTTGGAGATCCTTTGGAATCTAAACCAGTAATAGCACAGAATTCCTTTGGTAAGAAAGTTTTACTGTTTATTATTTGTATTATTAAATTTGTTATCTATTGTGATTTTAATATAGAATTTCTTTACTTTTCACAGTTCATCCTAGTCAGCCTTCTAAACCACAAGTCACCATGATTACAAGGTCAACAATGACCGTGGTGTGGGAAAGACCAAGTTTGGATGGTGGCAGTGACATTGATGGATATTACTTAGAGAAACGTGAGAAGAAAAGTCTACAGTGGTTCAAGGTTATAAAAGATCCAATTCGTGATACCAGGCAAAAAGTCCACAACCTCACTGAAGGAAATGAATATCAGTACCGTGTCTGTGCAATCAACAAAGCTGGAGCAGGTCCATATTCAGATGTCTCCATCTTCTATAAAGCTTATGACCCAATTGGTAAGTTTTTTTTTTCTAAATCTATTTTAAAGAATGTGAATATAAACATGTACAATGTATGCAATAATATACATATAAATTCCTGTTTTAGACCCACCGAGTGAGCCAACTAAGCTCAGAGTTGTTGATTCAACGAAGACATCAATTACTCTTGGATGGGTGAAGCCTGTTTATGATGGTGGCAGTGAAATCACAAGCTACGTTGTTGAACAAAGATTAGCTGATGAGACAGAATGGGTCACTATAAGTTCTAAAGGAGAAGTAAGAACTACTGAGTTTGTTGTGTCCCATTTAAAACCTGGAGTTTACTACTTCTTCCGTGTCTCTGCTGTGAATTGTGTTGGAACTGGACGTTCAATTGAGATAGTGCAGCCAGTGCAAGCCAAAGATATTTTGGGTTTGTACTTTTTTTAATTTCAAAAATAATAAAATGATTTATACTGATTTTCCTTACAATAAACTGATCAAATATGTTTCCTTTTCAACAGAGGAAGCTGATGTGGATCTTGACATCTCAATGTCAACTCAGTACATAGCAAAGGCTGGTAGAGATGTTGAAATTGTAATTCCTCTCAAGGGTAGGCCTGCTCCAAATGTAACATGGCGAAAGGGAGACAAAAACATTAGTGGTGATGCAAGATACGCCATCAGAAACACAGAATACTCAACCACACTGATAATTCCGAAAGTCACAAGGGATGATACTGGCAAATATCTTCTTGAAATTGAAAATGGAGTTGGAGAGCCAAAAACCATCACAGTGTCTGTTAAAGTATTGGACACACCATCTGCTTGTAACAGGTTGATAGTGAAGAATGTGACAAGAGGTAAACTTACTCTAAGCTGGGAACCACCTTATATTGATGGTGGTTCTCCAATCACAAATTATGTTGTTGAAAAGAAGGATGCTAAAATGAAGGCATTCACTATTGTGACAAATGAATGTGCCAATACTACCTATAAAGTTGATGGACTCTCTGAAGAAATTTCCTATTTCTTCCGTGTTTCTGCTGAAAATGAATATGGTGTTGGCGATCCTTGTGAGACTGAGCAGCCTGTGAGAGCAACAGAGATGCCTGGTGCTATAAAAGATCTTGTACTAGTGGACTCAACTAATACATCTGTATCGCTGGCATGGACAAAGCCAGATCATGATGGTGGCAGTCACATTACTGAGTACATTATTGAGAAAAAAACAAAGGAAGAAGAAACATGGAGCGCTGGTGGCACATGCAGACGTTGCCAGTGTGAGGTAACGCAACTTAAAGAGCTTTCTGAAGTTTACTTTAGAGTTTTTGCAAAAAATGAGAAGGGTCGCAGTGACTTCTCTCAAATCGGGCCAATCACTGTAAAGGACTTCCTTATACCACCTGAGGCAAACCTTATTGACTATCCTAATGGAGAATTAAGTGTTCGCATTGGACAAAATGTGAATATTGACTTACCCTACAAAGGTAAACCCAAACCAATTATTCAGTGGATGAAAGATGATGTTGTGCTCAAGGAAAGTGAACAAGTTCGTTTCAGGCAAACAGAGAACAAGGCCAGTCTGATTGTAAGAAATGCAAGAAAGGAAAATGCAGGAAAATACACCTTGGTACTTGATAACAAACTTGTCAAGAACTTCTTTGACATCAAAGTCATTACACTTGGGCCACCATCTCAACCTATAGGCCCAATTCGTTTTGATGAAATTAAAGCCCAGAGTATTATTATCTCATGGGATGTACCCCAAGAAGATGGCGGAGGAGAGATCACCTGCTACAGTGTAGAAAAGCGAGAGACATCCCAAGCAGCATGGAAGATTGTTTGCTCTAGTGTGGTCAGGACGACATTCAAGATACCAAATTTGGTTAAGGGTACAGGATACCAATTCAGGGTGCGTGCAGAGAACAAATATGGAGTAAGTGATCCTCTAACTTCATCAGATGTGGTTGCTCAACACCAATATAAGCCACCAGGTCCACCAGGAAAACCTGTAGTATTCAATGTTACAAGTGATGGCATGACTGTTCAGTGGGATGCCCCAGGTTTTGATGGTGGTTCTCCAATCACTGGATACCACCTTGAGAAAAAAGACAGGAACAGTTTATTGTGGATGAAAGTGAATACCAGTGTTATTTCTGGAAGAGAATACAGAGCAATTGGACTTATTGAAGGTCTGGAATATTCATTTAGAGTGTATGCACAAAACAATGCTGGAATGAGTCCGGTCAGTGAACAGAGCAAGCACAAACTGGCAATTTCCCCTGTTGGTAAGTTTTAATCTTGTCTTTATTGTCACATTATCCGTGATGTAATTTTTACAATGTTTATGTTTGTAATTGTGACATTTTCCTCTCATTAGATCCTCCTGGCACACCTAACTGCATTGATGTTACAAGAGATTCTGTAACACTTCAGTGGGAACCACCAAAACGTGATGGAGGCAGTAGGATTGTAGCATACAGTGTTGAAAGACGTCAAGGAAGAGCACGTTGGTTGAGATGCAATTTCATTGACATTAGCGAATGTCAGTTTACAGTAACAGGCCTTGCTGCTGGTGATCGCTTTGAATTCAGGGTAATTGCCAGAAATGCTGTTGGAACAGTTAGTCCACCATCTCAGTCCTCTGGCTACATCATGACCAAGGATGAAAGTGGTATGTACTGGCAAAGACATTGAGTGCATATTAATCAACATTTTCAATTCAATTCATCTTTATTTCAGTAGTGCTTTTACAATGTCAATTTTGTCAAAGCAGCTTAACATAGACAAAGTTCTAGTGAATTGAATCTGCTTCAGTCCAGTTTTCACAGTTGAATTTCAGTTTAGTTCAGTTCTGTGTAATGTAAAGCACTGCTGAAAGCCCAAACGCTGAAGAGCAAATCCAACAATGTGCAATGTTCCAATTGTTCAACATTAAACATATTCTAATAAGTGCACACTTTCCCAAAGGAGCTATTTAAAAATAAATTAATAACTTTTCTTTTCTTTTTAGTCATCCCTCAGATTGAGTTTGAAGCTGAGAAATCCCTCACCATCAAGGCAGGAGAAAATATTAAACTCAGCTGCAGTATAAGTGGACGTCCTGTACCTCAGGTTACTTGGTATAAAGATGGAAAGGAAGTTGACAAAATGCTTGTTGACATCACTACTGTTATTGGATCCAGCTCGCTGTTCATCAGAGATGCTGACCGTAATGACCGTGGTATCTACACAGTTGAGGCCAAGAACAGTTCAGGCACAACAAAAGTGGATGTTCTTGTTAGAGTACAAGGTATGGTCTGAGAAAGGTTTTGATTTACAAAAATTACAAAGAAAAGTCTAATTTTTTTTTCATTCCTTATATGTATTCTGTGTTCTTCAGATACTCCTGGACCACCTGAAGGCCCACTCCGCTTTACAAATATATCTGCAGAGAAAGCCACTCTTTGGTGGAGCCCACCTGAAAATGATGGCTGTGCAGCTATCAGTAATTATGTGATTGAGAAGCGTGAGACTTCCAGAATTTCATGGGCACTTGTAACATCCAAATGTGAAGCCTGCTCCTTTAATGCCACAAAACTGATTAAAGGAAATGAATATCAGTTCCGTGTATCTGCTGTCAATAAATTTGGAGTTGGCAAGCCACTTGAGTCTGATCCAATCATTGCTCAAATGCAGTACAGTAAGTAAAGTTGTTCTTGATCCAGTTATTCGCTAATTTGGTATTGATTGTTCTTTTCTTTAACACATTTTTATATCTCACAGCTGTGCCAGATGCACCTGGAACACCTGACTGCACTCATGTGACAGGAAACAGTATTACTCTGTGCTGGACAAGACCAAGACATGATGGTGGAAATGAGATTAAGCATTATATCCTTGAAAGACGGGAAAAGAAGAGTTTAAGATGGGTGAAGGTTTCAGCTAAAAGACCAATAACTGAGCTTAGGCACAGAGTAACAAACCTTACAGAAGGGAATGAATATGAATTCCGTGTTATGGCTGAAAATGGTGCTGGAATTGGACCTGCAAGTGGTATATCCAGATTGTTCAAGTGCAGAGAGCCAACAAGTGCACCCAGTGCACCAAGTATGGTGAAGGTCATTGATTCCACCAAGATGTCTGTTACCCTGGGATGGACCAAACCAGTGTTTGATGGTGGTTTGGAAATCATTGGTTACATTATAGAGATGTGCAAGGCAAGCCTTGAGGAATGGCACAGAGTCAACAATCAGACGTGCATCCAGACACATTACAAAGTAACCGAGTTAGAATCAGGTGAAGAATATAAATTCCGTGTTTGTGCTGTAAATGGTGCTGGCAAGGGAGAATTCTCTGAGACTCCAAATGTAGTACAAGCAGTTGACAGACTGACCTCGCCAGAAATTGATATAGATGCAGACTTTAAGCAAACACATATTGTGAAGAATGGCGGGACTGTCAAACTTCATATTCCCTTCCGTGGAAAACCAGTCCCACTTGCCACATGGACAAAGGCAGATGGAGATCTTGGTGTAATGGTGGATATAAATACAACAGATACATTCAGCACCTTGACAATTGAAAATTGCACTAGATATGATGCTGGCAAATATACACTCTCTCTTGAAAACAACAGTGGACGTAAAACCATTACATTAACAGTCAAAGTGTTGGACACACCTGGACCTCCAGGACCTCTTTCATTCAAAGATGTGACAAGGGGTGCTTTGACACTCATGTGGGATGCACCATCAAATGATGGAGGTGCACGTGTTCATCACTATATTGTCGAAAAGAGAGAGGCAAGTCGATTAAGTTGGCAGGAGGTCAGTGAAAAGTGCACACGTCAAATCCTGCGAGTGACCAACCTTGATATTGGTGTGGCATACTTTTTTAGAGTTACTGCTGAAAATCAATACGGCAAAGGTGAGCCATATGAAATGGCAGAGCCTATTATAGCCACAGAAGAGCCTGCATCTCCCAAGCGACTGGATATCATTGATACTACATCCTCAACAGCTAGCCTAGTGTGGATGAAGCCTGAGCATGATGGTGGAAGCCGTATTACTGGATACATTGTTGAGACCAGAAAGAAGGGCTCTGCTAACTGGGTTGTTGGAGGTCAAACCAAATCTCTAAAAATGGTTCTCGAAGGCCTGGTTGAGAACACTGAATATGAGTTCCGTGTAAAGGCTCAGAATGATGCTGGCATAAGTCACCCACGAGATGCACTAGCCTCTGTCATTATAAAGGAGCCACGTATAGAGCCAACTGCAGATCTGAGTAGTATAGATAAACAACTCATTACTTGTAAAACTGGAAATTCTTTTGCCATTGATATTCCAATAAGTGGCAGACCAGCCCCCAAGGTAACATGGAAGCTTGAAGAAATGAAACTTAAAGAAACAGACAGAGTGTCAATTAAGATCTCTAAAGACAGAACCACTCTGCTGGTTAAGGATGCCAAGAGAGGTGACAGTGGAAAGTATTATCTCACGCTTGAAAATGCAGCTGGATCAAAGACATTCACTGTTACGGTTATTGTCATTGGTAGACCAACCCCACCAACCGGACCTGTTGAAATTTCAGGAGTATCATCAGAATCCTGTGTATTGACTTGGAAGGAACCTAGTGATGATGGTGGAACGGACATAACTAATTATATTGTTGAGAAACGTGAGTCTGGCTCCACAACATGGCAGGTTGTGAATTCAAGCGTGAAACGGACCACCATCAAAGTAACTCATCTCACCAAGTACATGGAGTACACTTTCAGAGTCTCTGCTGAGAACAAGTTTGGTGTTAGCAAGTCCATTGAATCTCAAGCTATTGTTGCTGAACATCCATTCAGTGAGTATTTAGTATGATATTTATATTATTCACTGACTATTAACTGATTTTTTTTCTCTTGTTTTTATTCTAATAAATGTAACATTTCTAATGTGTTTTCAGTCTCGCCAAGCCCACCAACTCGTCCAGATGTAGTTTCTGTGTGTGCTAATTCAATTTCTATTCGTTGGGATGTGCCATATCATGATGGTGGAAGCCAAGTAACTGGATACTGGATTGAAAAGAAAGAGCGTAATACTATTCTTTGGGTGAGGGAAAACAAAATTCCTTGTCTTGAGTGCCATTACAAGATCTCCAGCCTTATTGAGGGCCTTGAGTATCAGTTCAGAGTATATGCGATGAATATTGCTGGTTTGAGTAAAGCAAGTGAACCATCAAGACCAGTACTGGCTCTAAATCCAGTTGGTAAGTATTTTACTTTCTTCTATATTTTACAAATATATGTTTTTGGCTTAATATTTATCAAGTGCTTTTATCTGCATTTTAGATCCACCTGGCACACCAGAAGTTTATGATGTAACCAAGACCTCGGTGTCTATCAGATGGTCTGTGCCGTTTAATGATGGTGGCAGCAGGATTGTTGGATATGTGGTTGAACGCAAGGCATCCAGTGATGAGGAAGAAGCTCGCTGGTTGAAGTGCAACTACACCACAATCACAGAAAACTTCTTCACTGTTACATCACTCCTCGAAGGAGAGCAGTATGAATTCCGTGTTATTGCTAGAAATGGTGCTGGAGTCCACAGTGTGCCATCTGAATCGTCAGGACTTATAACATGCAAAGATGAATATAGTAAGATGGTTGCTTAATATTCACAGTACGTGTATAGCATAAATATGTGCTCATACAAATATTTATTAATACATTTTATTAATTGCAGCACCACCAAAGGCAGAGCTGGACAGTAAACTTGTGGGTGAGACAATCACTATCAGAGCTGGATCAGACCTTGTTCTTGATGCTGCTGTTGGTGGAAAACCAGAACCTAAAGTCTTTTGGGCTAAGGGTGACAAGGAGCTGGATCCTGGAGAGAAATACTCTCTGACATATACAAGCACAAGAGCTATGGCAATCATTAAATCATGTGACAGAAACGATACTGGAAGATACATCCTTACTGTAAAGAATGCAAGTGGAATCAAAACATCTGCTGTGAATGTTAAAGTACTTGGTAAGAACATAATAAATAATAGTCTTCATAGTGTTTCAATAAAAAAAAAATGTTTTTGCTGTATATTTCATTATAAAATATTTTTTATTTAAGATACACCTGGTCCACCTGCGGGTACAATAACAATCAGCAGGGTCACAGAGGAGAAATGCACTGTTTCCTGGAAGATTCCTCTGGAGGATGGTGGAGATCATGTCAGTCACTATATTGTAGAAAGACGTGAGACTAGCAGACTCAACTGGGTCATTATGGAAACTGAATGCAAGACTCTGTCTTGTGTCAGCACAAAACTGATCAAGAACAATGAGTACATTTTCCGTGTCAGAGGTGTAAACAAGTATGGGCCTGGTGTACCCCTAGAGTCTGAACCAGTTATTGCAAGAAATGCATACAGTAAGTATTATTAAAGTTTGTATGTATTAGCATTTCTGTTTATAATCTAAAATCTAAGTATTAATATTTGTTTTTAATTTAAATTATAGCTGTTCCAACACCTCCGGGAACTCCAGATATTACTGCTATTGGAAAAGAACATGTTATTATTGAGTGGTTTAAGCCAGAGAATGATGGTGGAAGTGAAATCAAAAACTACCTTGTGGATAAACGTGAGAAGAGCAGTGTGAGATGGACAAGAGTAAACAAAACCTACACCATTTATGATACACGCCTGAAAATCACTGGTCTCCTTGAGGGTAGTGATTATCAGTTCCGCGTTTCAGCCGTCAATGCTGCTGGCACCAGTGCTCCAAGTGATGCATCTCAGTATGCTCACTGTAGAGACCCAACATGTGAGTTAAATGGGCCAGCGTGGCTCCAAATATTTAACGGCTTAGATATTTTGAAACGCTCTTAACCTGACATTTCATTTTACAGATACCCCCGCACCACCATCAGTTCCTCGTATTTCAGACACTACAAAGCACAGTATTAGTATGAAATGGACACGACCAATGTATGATGGTGGATCTGATGTCACAGGCTATATTGTTGAGATTCTGGAGGAGGGAACAGATCAGTGGTATAGAGCCACACAGAAGACATTGACCAGTACTCAGTACACAGTAACTGGTCTGGCAAGCAATAAAAAATACAGCTTCAGAGTGGCTGCTGTCAATGCTATGGGTACTGGGGAATTCAGTGAAGGCAGTATGGAAACTGCACCTTCTGAAAGAGTTGGTAAGTTCTTATGTATGGATCTAAATGATAAAAGCCATCATCAAGCTAATTCTTGCTTCTACATGCCTTTTTGCATATAGAAATACTGCATCAACTTTTTTATTGCTATGTTCCCAGAAATCCCTGATATTGAGCTACCTGATGAACTTAAGAAGACTGTTTGCATCAGAGCTGGTAACACTTTACGTCTTCATGTAACTACATCTGGAAGACCTGCACCAGTTATTACCTGGAGAAAGACTGGAATTGACCTACAGTCCCGTGGTTTCATAGATACCACAGAAAACACTACATCATTAATAGTGGAGAAGGTACATCGCTATGATGCTGGAAAATACACAATTGAGGCAGAAAATCCATCTGGCAAGAAAATTATTACCATTCTCGTCAAGATTTATGGTGAGTAATATTGCGTGATTAATATTAAATACTGTATTCTTAACATTATTGTATTCAAAATGTAATTATAATGTATTATTGTATCGTGTAGATACTCCCGGACCATGTGGTGCAGTAAATGTTAAAGACTACACTAAAGAGTCAGTTGTAATCACATGGGATGTGCCTACTATTGATGGAGGTGCTCCCATCAACAACTACATAATTGAGAAGCGTGAAGCTTCAATGAAATCTTACAAAACAGTGACAACAGAGTGCAAGAAGACATTATACAGAATCACTGGACTGGAAGAAGGAACACAGTACTTCTTTAGAGTGTTGCCTGAGAATATATATGGTATCGGAGAACCTTGTGAAATTACTGAACCAGTGCTGGTTTGTGAAGTTCCATCTGTTCCTCAAGATCTATATCTCATTGATACAACAAAGTCTACTGTCATCCTTGGATGGGAAAAACCACTTCATGATGGTGGCAGCAGGCTTTCAGGCTTTGTCATTGAAGCCTGCAAAACTGGAAGTGATCGATGGATGAATGTTGCTAATGTGAAATCATCTGTGCTGCAACACACAATTGTCTCACTAACTGAAAATGAGCAATATCTCTTCAGAATCAGAGCTGAAAATAGCAGAGGTGTCAGTGAGCCCAGAGATCTCATGACACCTGTAACAATTCAAGAACAGAGAGGTAAGGTATTAGAAACTTGAATTTAACAGGAAAGAAAGTCAAAATGAAAGTTTCACATGATGTATTACTTGTTTGAATGTTGAAATATTGGTATTTCTATTGTCATTACAGTCATGCCTAAGATTGACTTGACTGGTATCCCACAAAAGATTGTCAATGTGCCAGCTGGTAAGCCAATTGTACTCAACATTCCCATTAAAGGAAGACCTGCACCAGTCTGTTCATGGTTCTTTGGTGGAGTCAAAATGAAAGACAAGCTTGACCGCATCAAGATTGAAACAACTGCGAAATTCACCAAAATGACAGTCCGTGAAACCACAATTGATGATACTGGTGACTACACTCTTAATGTGAAGAATGTCACCGGAACAGCAACGGAGGTCATCAAAGTTATCATTCTTGGTAAGAATTTTTTTTTCCTCCCAGATTTATAGGTCTACAGCTACCTTTTTTATTTTATTTTATTAACTTACCAAATGTATTTCTTCTCAAGATAAACCTGGAGTACCTGTTGGACCTATGAAAATTGAAGAGGTTGATGCCACATCTGTGACATGCAGCTGGGAACCACCACAGAAAGATGGAGGTGCAAATATCAGTGGCTATATTGTTGAGCAGCGCGATGCACATCGACCTGGATGGATTTCTGTTTCTGAATCTGTCACAAGACCCGTGTTCAAATTTACAAGACTTGCAGAGGGAACTGAATATGTATTCCGTGTTGCAGCAACAAATCGCTTTGGTATCGGCGGGTTCTTGCAATCTGAGGTTGTTGAGTGCAAGAGTGCCAAAAGTATGTTTTTTTTTTTCATAATCCAAATGTTTTCCATTTATGTTTATTAATATGTAACTTCAAAATATTCAAATTCAAATAAAACTGTTATCAATCTTTTTTAAGCTGTACCTGGAGCACCCAGCACACCTGAAATACTTGATGTGTCTCATGATGGCATGACTATTACTTGGACACCACCTGAAGATAATGGTGGTTCTTCTATTGCTGGCTACATTATTGAACGCAAAGAGGCTGGATCTGACAGGTGGCTTCGCATCAATAAGAATCCAGTGACTATGACAAGATACAGAGCCACAGGACTTATCGAGGGTCTTGAATATGAGTATAGAGTGACAGCTATAAACTCTAGAGGCACTGGAAAACCAAGTGCAAATTCTAAACCAACTATTGCAATGGATCCTATTGGTATGTATAAAGGAGTTAAACTTGAACTTTACAAAAATGTATTCAATGAACTCTTTTGTCTGTAGATTAATGTGTTTGTGACTAAACACAATGTGTTTATTTATTTATTTTTATTTTTATTTAAACAGAGCCTCCTGGTATTCCTCTAAATCCAAGAGTTACGGATACCACAAGAACATCAGTTTCTCTTGCTTGGTCTCCTCCAGAAGAGGAGGGAGGTGCTGCTGTAACTGGCTATCTCATTGAGATGCAAAAAGTTGACCAGGTTGAATGGACAAAATGCAACACAACACCAACAAAGATCTGTGAATACACTTTGACGCATATGCCCCAGGGAGCTGAGTATAAGTTCCGTGTGATGGCTTGCAACGCTGGTGGAGCTGGAGAGCCAGCTGAGATTCCAGGAGTGGTAAAAGTTGTAGAAATGCTTGGTAAGCTAAAATTCTGAGAAAAATGTAAACAAATTATATTAGTTTGTAATGTACATTGCATTATCTTTTTGTTATGCATCAAATGTGATTTGTTTTCAGAATACCCTGACTATGAGCTGGAAAAAATCTACCAGGAAGGCTATGTTGTCAGACAAGGTGGTGTCATCAGGCTGTCAGTGCCCATCAAGGGCAAACCCTTACCAACATGCAAGTGGACAAAAGAAGGTCGTGACATTTCTCACAGAGCTATGATTGCAACAAGTGAAGAACGCACTGAGCTTGTGATCAAGGAAGCCCATAGAGATGACACCGGTACATACGATCTAGTGTTGGAAAATAAATGTGGAAGGAAGGCTGTCTATATTAAAGTAAAAGTTATAGGGCGACCAGATCCACCTGAGGGTCCTCTTGAATTTGATGATATTCAGGCACGTTCAGTCAGAGTAAGCTGGAGACCACCATCAGATGATGGTGGCTCTGATATCTTTGGTTACATTGTGGAGAGGCGTGAAGTACCTAAAGCAGCTTGGTACACTGTGGACTCACGAGTGGTTGATACATCTCTTGTGGTGAAGGGACTGAAGGAAAATGTTGAATATCACTTCAAAATCACAGCTGAGAACCAGTTTGGCATTAGCAAATCTCTCAAATCTGATGAATCTGTCACACCAAAGACACCTCTTTGTAAGCATTTTATCAGTTGTACTATTTATAGTTTTATAATAATTATTTTTTAAATTATTGCATGTCATGATTATTATTTTGTTGCTTTCTTTTCAAGGTCCACCAGAACCTCCTAGTTTCCCTCCAGAAATTATGGATGTTACAAAGACAACAATTGGTCTCTCCTGGTCAAGACCGAAGGATGATGGGGGCTCTCGTGTCACTGGATACTATGTTGAAAGAAGAGAGATTTCCACTGAAAAGTGGGTGCGTCATAATAAGACTCATATCACAACAACAATGTATACTCTCACTGGCCTAATCCCAGATGCAGAGTACCAGTTCCGAGTGGTTGCTCAAAACGATATTGGTCAAAGTGAGCCTGGACCTGTATCGGAGTCAGTTGTATGCAAAGATCCATTCGGTATGTACACCCCCCTTCCTGCACAAAAAGTTATATATATATATATATATATATATATAAAGAGTGCTGGCTCTCCAGCTCCACCAGCGTTGCAAGCCATCACACG
>CAIGQQ010003610.1:5798487-5808847 GCA_903798035.1 Danio albolineatus | reverse complement strand
CGACGCTCTTCCGATCTGTGCTTCTTTTTTTTGCATCCTTAATCTATTCTTTGTGTTCAACAGATAAACCAGGGCAGCCCGGTGAGTTTGACATTATCTCTATAACCAAGGACTGCATAACCATTCACTGGTTGCGTCCTGAATCTGATGGTGGAAAAGAGATCATTGGGTACTGGATTGAATACAGGCAAGCAGGTGAAAGTGCCTGGAAAAAGTGCAATAAAGAGCGTTCAAAGGACAGGCAGTTTACAATAGGTGGACTCATGGAAGCAACAGAGTATGAGTTCAGAGTGTTTGCTGAAAATGAAACTGGACTGGGTAGACCAAGAAGAACAGCAATGGGCATTAAAACTAAACTGAGTGGTAAGTTGATGCAATGTCAGTTAGACTTTTTTTTCTGAAACAATTTCACAAATGTGACATTACTAACATGTTCAAATTGTCTTCTAGTTGGAGAGGCCCCATGCCTAAAGGAGGATATCAAAGATACTACTACTAAATTAGGAGAGTCTGGAACATTAACATGCCAGATTATTGGAAGACCTCTTCCTGAAATTAAGTGGTATAGATATGGAAAGGAGTTGATCCAGAGCCGAAAATACAAGATGAGCTCTGATGGCCGAAACCACTCTTTATCAGTAATAACAGATGAACAAGATGATGAAGGCTTGTATACTTGCAGAGCCATCAATGAGGCAGGTGAAATTGAGACCAGTGGAAAACTTTTATTACAGGCTGCACCACAATTCCATCCAGGATTCCCATTGAAAGAAAAATACTATGCAGGCTGTGGAACTAGCCTACGTCTTCATGTTGTTTACATTGGTCGCCCTATTCCACAAATCATGTGGTTCTATGGCAAGAAGCCTCTCAATCCATCAGAGAACGTTATAATTGAAAACACAGAAAGTTACACTCACTTGGTTATCAGAAATGTCCAGCGTAAAACAAATGCTGGAAGATATAAGGTGCAACTCAGCAACAAATTTGGCACTGTTGACACAGTCCTCCGTGTTGAAATCCAAGGTAAATCTGAGTTTGTTTTAATCAAAAATAAACTGAACTAGCATTACACGTTAATAATGCATACAATGTGTTTACAAATGTTACAAAGTTTAATAACTCTTTGTCTTTTAGATAAACCTCTCTTGCCTGAAGGACCAGTCGTTGTTGATGCTCTATTGAAGAGTTCTGTGATCATTAGTTGGAAACCACCAAAGGATGATGGTGGATCAATGATCACAAATTACATTGTAGAGAAACGTGAAGCTAAAGAGGGTGAGCAATGGCATCTTGTATCATCGGCTGTCTCAGGAACCACATGTCGTGTTCCAAACCTCATTGAAAGCTCTGGATATTACTTCCGGGTTTCTGCACAGAATCAGTATGGCATTAGTGAATCTCTTGAGATTCCATCTGTTGTCATTATCAAGAGTCCATTCGGTGAGTATCGTGCATTATATATGTTTGTGTGTGTGTGTGTGTGTTTTCAACATTAACCAAATCCATTATTTCTTTCAACAGAGAAACCTGGAGTACCACAAAAGCCATTTGTTTCATCTATAACAAAGGATTCATGTGTTGTTTCTTGGAAACCACCAACAAGTGATGGAGGTGCCAAAATTAAGAACTATTTCCTTGAAAAAAGAGAGAAGAAACAGAACAAATGGATTGCAGTTACTACAGAAGAAATCCATGAGACATCTTATACTGCTAAAGGTCTTATTGAAGGTTTTGAATATGAATTCCGTGTCAAATGTGAAAATATTGGCGGAGAGAGTGACTGGAGTGAAATTTCAGAACCAGTCATTCCAAAATCAGATACAGCTCTCCGTGCCCCATTCTTCAAGGATGAATTGAGAGACATGTGTGTAAAATACAAGGCAAATGCAACGTTTGTCACAAAGGTTGTCGGGCATCCCAAGCCAGTGGTTAAATGGTACAAAAATGGCAAAGAGATTTTAGCTGATGGAGAGAAAATAAAGGTCCAAGAATTCAAAGGAGGTTACTTCCAACTTGTTATCAGCAGTGCTGATGAGAATGATGCAGGTGCTTACCAAATTAGAGCTACTAACCAGCTTGGATCAATCTCCACCAGTATGAACCTAGAGGTTGAAGGTAAGTGTTTCTGATAGTTTATATAGTTTATTAAACCTGAGGACTTTTCTTAGCCCTCTTTTCCATTTCCAAAACTATTGGTACTTTCTATTTGATATCGTGATTTGTCTAATCATCATTTTTTCTTCCAGTTCCTGCCAAGATTTACTTGCCATTACACCTTCAAGGCATGGGAGCTGTTCATGCCATTCGTGGTGAAGTGGTTACCATCAAGATTCCAATTAGTGGCAAACCTGATCCTGTAGTCACATGGCAAAAGGGACAAGAGATTATAAACAACACAGCTTACCATCAGGTTATCATCACAAGGTCATTCACCTCCCTGGTGTTCCTAAAGGGAGTACAAAGGAAGGATTCTGGCTACTACATTATTTGTGCCAAAAATCGATTTGGCATGGATAAGCAGACAGTTGAACTTGATGTTGCAGATGTGCCAGATCCACCAAAAGATGTTAAAGTCAGTGATATTGGCAGAGATACACTTACTCTCACTTGGAGTCCTGGCAATGATGGTGGAAGTGAAATTATTAATTACATTATTGAAAAGTGTCCTACCACCGGAGACCGATGGATTCGTGTTGCACAGACATCTGAATCCCAACATACCATCATGAGTCTCTTTGGCAAAACAAAGTACCAGTTTAGAGTGATTGCAGAAAACCGATTTGGGTCGAGTGATCCATCTGCACCAACTGACCCTGTGACTACAAAAGAAGACAAGTTCGCAATTCGAAACTATGATGAAGAAGTGGACGAAACAAGAGAAGTTACTACGGAAGAGGCACCCCATTCAAAAGTCAAACATGTACCATCACTGTACACAGTTTCTGAGGAACTTGCACGTAATGGACAGTTTGGCATTGTCCATCGCTGTATTGAAATTAGTTCCAAGAAGACATTCTTGGCAAAATTCATCAAAGTTAAAGGGGCTGACCGAGAACAGGTTGCAAGAGAAATTGAGACACTCAATATTGCAAGACATAAAAACATTCTGTATCTTCATGAATCCTTTGATAGCTTGGAAGAATACGTCCTTGTCTACGAATTCCTTTCTGGTATGGACATCTTTGAGCGTCTTGGTATAAACTTTGACCTCACAGAGCAAGAAATTGTTCAGTATCTGAGACAAGTCTGTGGAGCCCTGAAGTTCCTGCATAGTAAAAACTATTGCCATTTTGATATCAGACCTGACAACATTATTTATTCAACAAGGAAGAGCAATACAATCAAGATAATTGAAATGGGCCAAGCAAGGTTGCTTACACCTGGAGAAAACATTAGGATTCAGTTCACTGCCCCAGAGTATTATGCACCTGAAATCCACACCAGTGATTTTGTAACAACTGCCACTGACATGTGGTCTGTAGGTGTTCTTGCTTATGTCCTCCTTAGTGGACTTAATCCATTTGCTGCTGAATCAAACCAGAAAATGATTGAGCACATTTCAAATGCAGAGTATATGTTCGATAGTGAAGCCTTTAAAGAGACCAGCCTTGAGGCTATGGACTTTGTTGACAGACTGCTAACTAAAGACTGCAAGCTACGTATGACTGCCTCAGAAGCTTTGGAGCACCCTTGGCTCAAGATGAAATTGGAACATGTCAGTTCAAAAGTCATCAAGACTTTGAGACACAAAAGATACTACCAGTCACTTGTGAAAAAGGAATGGAGCACTGTTGTTTCATCAGCACGTGTTGCCTATGGTGGTGGCTACAGAAACCAGAAAAATGTTTCCATTGGAAGAGTGAAAATTGGACATCCTGAACAAGGCTTGAGAGCAGGTCCTGTCATGCATGGATCTGCTGAAGAGGGAGGACATGTCAGGTTTGTGTGCTGCATTGAAAACTATGATCGAAACACTGAAGTGACCTGGTACTTTGGTTCCCGCAAATTAACTGCAAGCCACAAATATGAAATTACATATGCTAATGGAGTTGCTAGCATCTATGTCAAAGACATTGAAGAATGTGACGATGGATTATATAGATGCAAGGTTGTCAATGAAGACAGAGAGGACAATGCATATGCTGAGTTATTTGTTGAGACTGTTAGGTCCTTCCGTGAGTATTACATTGGACGCTCGCTGAAGAAACCAAGGCGTAGAATTGACAAAAGCAAAATTTTGCAGAGGCCACCAGAGTTTACTTTACCTTTATTCAACCGTTCAGCATACATTGGTGAAGATGTGCGCTTTGGTGTAACCATAACTGTCCATCCCGAGCCAAGTGTTACGTGGTTAAAGGCTGGGCACAGAATCAAGCCAGATCCTAAAAAATACACATTCACTAGTGACAAGGGTCTTTATCAGCTCATGATACACAATGTTGACCTCAGTGATGATGCTGAATACACTGTTGTGGCAAACAACAAGTTTGGTGAAGACAGCTGCAAAGCCCGTCTTAATGTAGCACCACATGCTGTTGCTGAGGATACTATGAGACCAATGTTTAAACGTCTCTTAGCCAATATTGATTGTGTTGAGGGGCAGAGCGTCCGCTTTGACCTGAGAGTATCAGGAACCCCAGCACCAACTTTGAAATGGGAGAAAAATGGCAAACCTCTTGAGTTCAGACCACAAGTTGAAGTCATTCAAGAGGATGTAGACTATTTCATTCTACATATTAGAGAAACTCTCATAGAGGACTCAGGCACATACAGAGTCACTGCAACAAATACAGCTGGATCAGCAACCTGTCAAGCTACTCTCAAAGTTGAACGACTAACATACACAAGGAGGGAGTTCAAGAGCGAGGAAGAAAGACAGGTATATGTAAGAAACCAGATAGAAAAAACACTGAAAATGGCACAAGAGTTCTCAAAAGCTGAAGTTGTTACACTTAATCCTGTAGCACAAGAGGCTTTGAAAGAAGCTGCAGAATTATATAAACCGGCAGTAAGCACCAAGCATGTGCAGGGTGAGTTTGATATATCTGATAAAGAGGATCAAGAAATAAAGAAAATTAAAGAGGAAGTGAAGAAGATACGTATGCCTTATGAAATTCCTGAAGTCCGTGCACATGATTCCACTATTCTTGATGAAGATAAAATGATCAAACACTTTGTGCCCCTATCTGACATGAAATGGTATAAAAAGCTGCGTGACCAGTATGAGATTCCTGAAAGAATGGAAAGAATTGTTCAGAAGAGACAGAGGCGAATTCGTCTTTCCAGATGGGAGCAATTTTATGTCATGCCACTGCCTAGAATAACTGATCAGTACAGACCAAAATGGCGCATTCCAAAACTTACACAAGATGATTTGGAGACTGTTCGACCAGCCAGACGTTCACCATCCCCGGAATCAGAGGCATCATTCAGACTGAGAAGACGCTCACTTGGAGATATTTCAGATGAGGAACTGCTTAAGGAAGAGGACTATCTGGCAACAAAATTATCAGAAAAGGAAAGACGAGAGCTCGAAGAAGAATTAGAACTGGGCTTCTCTGCCTCCCCACCTAGTGGAAGCCCTGTGCGCTTTGAGTTGTCTGCACTGCGACGTGCCTCACCAAGACCTGTTCACAGAGCTGAAGTGAGACGTGTAGAAGAGACAAAACATGTAACAACTGAGCAAGTTCGAGGCTCCCCTCCTCCTATTTCACATTTCTTGAGAAGGAGAAGATCCCTGTCTCCAACATACATTGAACTGATGCGCCCTGTCTCTGAACTCATCAGACAACCTCGTGCACGCATCTCAACAGAGGCTGAAGTTGAAATCATTGAAAGAAGATCACCCACCCCTGAGAGAACTCGTCCTCGATCACCAAGTCCCGTATCCACTGAGAGAAGATCTTCCAGATCCTCTTCTAGATTTGAAAGGTCTGCAAGATTTGACATCATGTCTAGATATGAAGCAAGGAAAGCTGCTCTTAAATCTGAGCGCAAGTATCAGGTTGTAACACAGCAACCATTCAGTCTTGACCATGCTCCACGTGTTACTGTAAGAATGCGCTCTCACCGTGTACCATGTGGTCAAAACACTAAATTCACTTTGAATGTTCAGTCCAAGCCAGATGCCGACATCCAGTGGTTCCACAATGGACAACAAATACAAGAGAGCCACAAATACCAGTTCACAAATATGAGTGGAGTCCTGTCTCTCCAGATTAATGACTGTCAAGCTGAGGACACTGGCACATATCGTGCTCTTTGTACAAATTCAAAGGGCGAGGCATCAGACTATGCAACTCTTGATGTTTCAGGTGGAGCATTCACTACATACTCTTCAAGGCGTCGAGATGAGGAGGCCCCAACAAAAATTGTACCTGATATAACAAAAACTGATTATTATCATTCAACAACAATCAGAGCTTCCTCTGCCTCAAGAACTCACTTGGAGATTCAAGAAACCAAAACAAAGCTAACTGAGAGACATGAGGTTTCTGCCTTTGAAAAGTATGAATCTCAGAGGCTTGCATCATCTCCAATTAGATATGCATCAACTGAATACCTATCATCAGCTTCATACTCATCCTCTGAGAGACATACAACATCGGAAAAGCATGTGTCATCTGAATCAAAGCTAAAAGAATCAGAAACATCTTCTGAAGTATCGGTGAAGAAAGTTAAAGCAACCCTTTCAGCCAAAATACTCACAAAACCACATTCTCTGATTGTATCTGAGGGTGACTCTGCACGATTTGTGTGTGATATTGATGGAGAGCCAGCACCAAGTGTCACATGGATGCATGAGGGAAGAACAATTGTCTCTTCACATCGTATTCATGTGTCTACCACACAGTATAAGTCTACCTTTGAAATTTCATCAGTTGAATTTTCAGATGAGGGCAGCTATACTGTAGTTGTAGAAAATTCAGAAGGAAAGCAAGAGGCAAGATTTACCTTGGCTATTAACAAACCAGTACTTAAAGAGGAAGTTACACCTACACAAGTGAAGTCACCAGAACCCTCAGTGACATCTCCAGTGCCACCAATTAAATCTCCAGAGTCATTAGTTGCTTCTCCAGTACCATCAGTAAAGTCCCCAGAGCCCTCTGTGAAATCTCCAGTGCCATCTGTAAAGTCTCCAGAACCTTTGGTGAAGTCCCCTGTACCATCACTGAAATCTCCAGAGCCTTCGGTAAAGTCTCCAGAACCCCAAATTAAATCACCAGAACCCACTGGCATTAAGTCTCCTGAACCTCGAATTAAATCTCCAGAGGGCATCAAGTCACCATTCAGAGTAAAATCACCAGAGCCAGCCACCTCTCTTCAGAGAGTAAAATCTCCACCTCCTGTTAAATCTCCAGAACCAACCACACCTCAAGGAGTGAAGTCTCCAATTGCTTCACCTCCCAGGGTAAAATCTCCTCCTCTTATTAAGTCTCCTGAGCCAATTGCTTCCCCTCTGAGAGTTAAGTCCCCTACGGGACTTAAGTCTCCTGAACCTCAAAGAGCCAAATCCCCACCAACAGTCAAATCTCCTGAACCAATCATGTCACCTAAAAGAATGAAATCACCACTTACAGTGAAGTCCCCAACCCCATCAAAGGAAGCACCACCAAAGATCATTCAGCAACTCAAAGCTGAGGCTTATGAAGACAAAATTAAGATGATCTTTGTTGCTGAGAGCTCATTGAGAGAAGTTGTGTGGTACAAGAATAGCAGAAAACTGAGCCAAAGCAGTCACTACCAGCTTCATTCATCTGCAGATGGAAGTTGCTGTCTCTATATATCTGATGTTTCGGAGGACGATCAAGGTGAATATTCATGTGAAATCATAAGTGAAGGAGGAGCAGTGTCAAGAACATCATTCTCTCTTGTTGGTCAAGTGTTTCAAGCAATTTACACAAAAGTTACTGCATTCATGGCTGCACATAAGGCTGTTCAAGGTAATGTTTTCTTAAACCTAAATTTGATTAGTTTTCATTTAGTTGTCTGTTCTTAATGCCAGTACTTTACATATTTTTTCTTCCAGAATCTGTCTCTTCCAAAATACAAGGAGGAAGTGAAACGATTATTAAGAGGGAAAGTGCTGCAGTTAGCAGCATGCATGAAAGTTTTTCCTCAAAATCTGTCCACATGGAGAGCACAATGCAAGAGGCATCATTCAGCAGTTCAATGGCTGAGATGAAATTTGAAACTATGTCAATGTCTAGCATGTCATCCATGACATCAGAGTCAGTATACGCAATGAGTTCAAGCAGTATAATGTCAAGTCATTCACATGCTGAAGAATCAGTCAGAGCAGCCCTTCACAGTGCTCAAGGTAAGGACCAATCTGACTATAAACAAATATGCATAATTATTTTAAAATGGTTAAATATAATTTCAAACCAATTTATATTTCTTAGGCTTAGCTCCAAGAATTGAAGCTCTTCCTGAAGATATCAGTATTGAAACCGGAAAGGTTCTTACCGTGGCTTGTGCCTTCTCTGGAGAACCAGCACCTCGTATTGAGTGGTCTCGAGGTGGAAAGAAACTGCCTGGTGAAGAAGACAGCAGTAGGTTTCATATTGAGACAACAGAGGACCTGACCACACTCATTATCACTGGTGTGAAAGAGACTGATGCTGGGGCATACACACTCAAACTTTCTAATGAGCATGGATCTGACTTGGCAACTGTTACCATCAGTATTCGATCAAAGTAAAGCCATAATTTCTACCCCACCCCTTCATACGTTAAGCAACTTTGTTTTTATTAAATGAGAGAGAGAAAAAAAATCTTGATAAGTACCTGGATATCTGTTCCTGTAAATATAAACTATTTTTATACCAAACTTGACATTAATTTATGCCAAACTAGACTAAAGTCTAAAGTTATTATAAATGTGCCATATTGGATAATTATGACTTAGGATTTTTGATCCATTTTTCTGTGACGTGTACATAATGTATATAGCCGAATTTAACGGTTATGGAAAATGTATGAATTGTTATTTATAACAATATTAACTGAAACAAAAGGAACTAAATATTTATCAGGAGAAAGTTTCACATGGAACGAATACCCTGATGAATCTGAAACTAAACTCTGTGCCTCAACAATAAGTTGAAGTCTTTAAGATTGCCTCAACAGGTAGAGAGGCTCCCTGTTGACGTTACTTTAACTCTGAGAGACTAAGATATACCTGCATGTTTACATGTGCAGTGATATTACAACCATACTCTTATGCATTGTTACTTGAATACAAGGCCCTGAGCGCTGTTTGCATTTTACCCTCATGTAAGCCGGGCAACTAGGCCTTGTGTTCAGACTGACTGTGTCATACCACCATTTTAATGACATGCTCAAGGTGCGAGCGGCCTGCACATTATGAGCAAAAAATGTTTAATGTGCTCTCTTTCTGCCAAGGGACTGCTTGAATAGACTTTAAAAATTAACATCTCCTGGCCAATAAGCAAAGTATATCTTGCACTCCCTTGCAGAAACAGAGCCTCCTCTTGGAGGATTGCTTTGATGCATTGCGTGTTTGTGTGTTAGCTTTAGAATTCATCTTGTCAGTTGTTGGGCAAACATCAAGACAGTGCGCCGCAGCAACACCACCTGCTGTGCAACAGGAAAGAAACGGTTTAAATGCCCTGCACTTTGGTTTGATTTTATGTAGAATTGTAGTCTTATCTATATATGCAACCTCCTCGAGTATTAATGATTCAATAAAGCATGTTCTCAGCACAAAAGTTTGTCTTCTTGCTTTCATTTAGTGTTCTCTGTGTGTCATTTCTGGATGACAGTGATTCTTTACCTTAGAAATGTACAGAGAGACGAAACAGTACTAAAATGCAGTTCTGACTAAATCCAGTGGGCATGTGCACACTTTATTTATTTAAGGATATATGACCAGTGTTTAGGAAAGCTACTTTTTTAAAAGGCGTTTTCACCTTTGTTATGATGGGACAGTAGAGAATTCAGATAGGAAAGCATTGGGAGGGGAAGGATCAGCAAAGGACCTCGAACCGGGAATCGAACTCAGGTGGCCGTGAGCATGTCTGTGCTATACTGTATGTCGATGCACAGTAAAACTACTGTAGGCTATTGGCGCTGACAGGGAAAGCTACTTTTGAAAGTAATGCATTACAATGTTGAGTTACTCCCTAAAAAAATAACTAGTTGCTTTACTTAGTTACTTTTTATTGTAAGTAATGACTTATGTTACTTTTACATTACTTTTTATTACCTGGCTGAGGCTTATCTCTTTCAAAACTTGTATTTTTTCGTTCTTTTTTTGATAGAGGAGCTCTGTAATTAAAAATGCACTGTAAACCCACACCTACATTTAGTAGGAGTAAAAAAATATTTCATA
>CAIGQQ010003610.1:5724711-5758546 GCA_903798035.1 Danio albolineatus | reverse complement strand
TATATATATTTTTTTTTTTTTTTTTTTAATACATCTTTGCAGGATTTTTCCAATCCTAACAAAGTGATTTAGTTATATATTGTGTATGTTGTCAATTTTTTTTGAATCTTTCATTTTTTATTCAGTGTTTTCTACCTTGCCTATACCGACAGAGGAGGACTCTTGCGAAACAAGTCTTCATTTAAAAGAACAAACATTTGAACTCCAGCCAGAGTCTAAATTATTTTCAGAGTCTATAAAGAAAAAGCCAGAAAAGCCAGTTTTTGTAACTAAATTCTCATCAGAATTGGCAGCTTTAGGAGAGACAGCCAAGTTTACTGTAATTGTGTCTGGATTTCCTAAGCCAATTATTCAGTGGTACCACAATGGAAATCTCATAAATTCCTCTTCATTTTATACATTTGTCCAAGAGAAGGAAGAACACACCCTTGTTATAACTCAGATTACTAAAGAACTAGAGGGAGAATATTCTTGCACAGCAAGCAACCGATTTGGCAAGTCAACATGCACATCATATCTCCATGTAAAGGTGAAAGACACAAAGAAAGAAGGAGAGACTATAGGACAGCCTCCATATTTCATCAAAGAAATTGAGCATATTCAATGCGCAGTTGGGAGCCAGGCACTCTTTGAATACACTGTAGCAGGCTCTCCACTTCCCGATGTTCATTGGTACAGAGGCAGCAATCATATGCAGCCTAGTAAGTACTGCATCATTGTGAACAATGCAGATGGATCTGGATATTTAAAGATGTTGGGCATTCAGCAAAGTGACAGTGGTACTTACTCTTGTAAAGCAACAAATCCTTATGGAGAAACATCTTGCTGTGCAAAACTTATAGCATTCTTAGAGACTGTTTCATTATCTGAAGCCAATGAATCATATAGTGTCAGCCCTTCTGAAGTCACAACTACCCTTCAGCAGGAACACAAAATGGATTTTGCCATTGCCACTGAAGACAGACAAACTCTTATAAGTGAGCAGATAGAGACATTGCATGCTTTTGATATATCTGCAGCCAGTCTGCTCACAGAGCAGGCGATTCACCAAGCAGCAGTGTTGCAATCTCACCATGTGCAGGAGGATGTAAAGTCTGCCTCTGCCCAGACAAAGCCAATGGTGGCAACTTCTCTAAAACAGCTGCAAATGACTGCTATGACCTCTGCTATTCAAGAATACCAAGGATTTACTGAGCAGCACTGTGATAGGATCGCTAGTCCAGAAGTCAGACAGCTCGACTTGAATGTTGAGGAGACCTCAACTCTTATGTCCGCCGTTTCAGAAAGTATTACACCTCTTTGTATAATAAAATCTGAGGATCTGCTAAAGGCTGAGAAAGAAAAGATGGACACAACTTTTGAGCGAGGGATTATTGTTAGTGGTCCTCAAGTTGAAATGAAGTTGCCAATTTCACAAGAGCAATGCATACAAATTAAAAGTCCTGAAGAGGATAAAAGCTACAGTGTCATCGAAGGAGTTAAGTTATTGTATACTGCAACCTCATCTGAGAATGTAGTGCTTTCAGAGGCTCATACTTCAGAGCTAGCATCCATGGATTCCACTCAATGTTTGTTAGAAAAGGAACAAACCAAACCAGTGCTTACATCAGTCAGTGATACTAAGCACACTCTTTTTAAAGAAAAAATCTTTGAAATGCATAGACCAACTGAGGAAACTGCTCAGCTATCTAAAGACCCAATGTTAAAATCAGCTCTGATTACTCATGAAAATAAAGAGTTTCAAGCTGACAAAGGCACTGAAATACCTGTCCTAGAGCAACCAATCTCGGTCTGTTCCCAGAAGCAATTGAACCAGGTGCTTCATTTACAGCTTATCAGTGACCAAGACACTTTTCTGTCAGAGGGAAGGTTTACAAGTGAGAAGCTTGAATTGGAGCAGACGGATGTCAGAAAAGTGGCACTTCATTTGCACGCAGTTTCCACTGATGACCAGAAAACCGCTAGTTGTGAACATGCAACACAGTTTGCCTCCAGTGATAACACAATGGTTGTAATGCCCAGGGAAGAGCTTCCTGCACAATTACATCTTCCCTTTACGCAGTCAAAAATAATGTTATGTAAAGAGGAGATGCTTTCAATTGAAAAGCCAGATAAACGGAAAGCCACCCAGAGACAAGAAAAAGACCGTAAATGTCTAGCAACTAAAGAAGAGCGAGTAGAGCTAACTTCAGATTATGTCACAGATCTTAGTATGACGGCAGAAGGTCTTAAGATTGACCACAAAACAGAAACTAAACCCTTGAGTGTTCTTCAGGTTGTCTCGCAACCTGTTTTGCTCCATAAGGAAAGCCCCATTGTTGGTGAAGTCAAACCGCATAGTGCAGTTGTGCAGAAAGAGGATTGGTGGAATAACATGCATGCAGCATCTATATCCGTGTCTCATTCTTTAGAAGAAGGTCTTACAGACAGTTTCCAAGCTGTTGATAAATTTACTTGTAAGACAGACATAGAACCTAAAGTACCGGTTGAGTCTATTCATGTAGAAGAAAAAGCCATTTCAACAGAAATTTGTCTTGCTCTTGAGGCTGCAGAGCAAGACTTTGCAGTTCAGATTCAAGAAGGTCAGTCTGTAAGGCAGTCAATACATGTGGAGGAAAAACATACCCTCACAGGTGAAACGTCTCAGGGGTTTACCAGATCAGAGGAGGGTAAAATAAACATTACAAGTCAGCCATTTGAACCTATTTTGGTAAGCGAATCTCAGGAAAGCAGAACTCTTCCAAAGGAGCTTACTTTTGTAATTCCAGTACCAAAATCGCACAGCTTGGACATCAAACAACAGTTGAAAACGACGCTTAAGTCTGCTGTAGCGTGTGATCAGCCTTTAATTTTGGCAGATGTTGTCCAAAGTTTAGGAGTTGTGGAAGTAACGGAGGTCAAGGTGCGGACAGAATTGAAATTCATGATGTTCACTTACCTTATCACAACAGCTGGCCCACCCATGGAAATCACAATTGCCTTGGAGGGAGAATACCCTCAGACAGCAACTCTTAAAAATGAGCTTCATGCTGCATTTTACTCTATGCTTAATCAAGAGAGACCCATCTTGAGTTCTGAAGACTCAAACATCTTAACACTTGACAGACCTGAGAGATTGCAGGTTAGCAAAGCATCTTCATATCCTTTATCCACAGCAGTTATATCAGAGAAGGTAGAGGTATTCGCAACGCCGAAGATGCAATCTGCTGCTCTACAAACAGAATCTAATATTTTTTCCCAATCGGCAATGACTCAAAAGCCTATTTCTATTCTTGAGTCAAGTCACCATGAAACTCAGAAGACTGTTGAATCCAAAACGGAGAGCTACAGTTTCATTGAATCTCAACATAGTGAAATAAAATCAGGATCAGTTGAACATTTCAAGAGAGATGTGTGTGTTTCAGATAAAACAGTTGATGTACGTCCCAGTCAGATCACTGTGTCTATGAATGTTCTTGATCAGGAAGACAAAGGAGGATGGGGTTTGACTGAGGACATTTCAATTAAGCAACTACCTAAAGAGCTGTTTTTTGAAATACCATTAAACAACATTACAGCAGAGGAGAGTTCTGAGGTTACCTTTTCTGTAAGAATAAAAGGTGTAAAAAGTGTGAACTGGCTTTTAAACAGAGTATTAATCAAACCTGGCAAAGAGTTCAAATGTTTAAAGGACAATGACTCTTACACGCTTGTAATCAACAAAGTTATAAAGACGAAACATGAAGGTGAATACACCTGTGAAGCTGTGAGCGAAGCTGGCAAGAAGATTTCATCATCATCAAGGCTCACTGTTTACTCAAGAGGTTGGCTTGTGTGGATTTTGTCATATCTGACGATATAAATAATTCTTAACAATTCAATTCAGACCATCACTAATTAACTAGCGGGCACCTCATCTTCCTATTTCTCACCAAGATTTTTCCAGCATACAGTACACTATGTGTGCTCAACCCTCTTTCCACCCTCTTTTAATGTTTTGGCACATTTTTCATCTTCTTCAAGCATGACCTTGTCATGTGTGACTCTTCTTTACTTATGTTCACATTACTCTTTTCTCCCCCCATGTCATCCTAGGATAACCATCGTTCCTTCTTTTCCATCTTTGATGCCTTCTGATATCACTGAAAGCAGTTGTCATATTATTGTCAATGTATTCATTTTTTTGTATTTATCTTTTCAAATCCAGTGCCTCCCGTCTTCAAGAAGAAGATTTGTAACTTGGAGAGCAACATTGGCAACCCAGTGAAGTTTGAATGCGAGATAGAAGAGACACCCGGTGTCACCTTCAAGTGGTTCAAGTCTGGCTCAGAGATTAGACAGAGTGACAAGGTCAGGATCATCAGCAGGCAAACCACATCATCCCTGGAGCTCCTCAGCCCAACAAAAGATGACACTGGAGAATACAGCTGCCGCGCCTCAAACAAGCACGGTAGTGACACCTGTTCTGCTCAGCTGAACATCACTGGTGAGTAAACTGGTTTTAATTTTATGTGCTTTGCTTTTGCTGCGAACAACTCTTCAACAAATGTTTCTGATTTCCAGGGTTCAGTGTTTGTTTGACATTCTTGTTGAAATCCAATCTGCACTCGTCTGTATGAGTTGTGTACGTTTTGTTATCATATATAAGCAATATATGATGCGTCTTCAATTCTTTTAGAGTGTTTAGTGATTATTAAATCACTAAAGACAGAAATCTTCCAATCTTTCAAGCTCTTCTTTTTCAATATTGTTGTCTTTGTTCTGCCTTAATTAATACATTCAATCCCCCGTGGGACATTATTTCTGCTGAACCAGAAATTTAATTGACAGTTTTTAGATCTATCCCAATTGTAAATCAATTTCTGATATGTAAACTAGCTGTAAATATTTGTAATGCATATTCAATACAGATTAGCAAATACTCTGAGTGCACATTGGATTATAATTGGGGATTCATCTGTTTTTACTCATGTGACATTTTCCTGCTCATTCACCAAATTTATGCTGTTGGTTAGAGAAAAAGTATATATAGTGAATATTTATGAATTTGATCTATATTCAGGTCCCAAAAACATTTTTTTGCAAGTTGTCACGAAAGGGTTTGTTATCTTTTTGTACTCAGTGTCATACGTTTAACCAACTGATTGTCATAAATATGGAAAATGAGCAGAAAAGAACAGGCCACAAGAGAGTAAATGGGACACTAGAATATGATCAGCATGATCATATGTAGGAGGGAAAGAAGATGATAACATTAAAAAATTACATATAGTATACTGTACATTTAAAGGACTTTATTGCTTTTCTTGTAAAAATATGGACTAAACTCTTCGTTCGTAACAGAGAATTAGTCCTGTGCAGAAAACATACATTACAAAAATATGTGTTGTGTGTTACCTTATTTGTCATGTGCTTTAATGTATGTGTGTGTGTGTATATGTAAAACGGTATGGATGATGACAATGCTGGTTATTCAGCACCTCACCACCTACCCCCTAAATTATTTCCACACACCTTGCATTTCTTAGAATCAAAATGGCTTATGACTTGCCAACAATAAAGCAGGCTCTTGAGCTTTATGTGCCTTCAATGCAGATTTTTTTATATACAAAGTATGGGCCCTATAAAAATATATATATATATATATATATATATATAAAATAATATAATATGTAATTTTTTTTATTAGACAATGGAAATCATAGTCTGAATGAAGACAGCTAGTGAAGATGTAATAATTATTGTTATCAAGACGATCTGTACTATTGATAGTGACAGAAAGAGATTTTAAATATGGTTTTGCTGAAATCCGTTTAATTTTTATTCTCAGAAACCCCCTCCATCACAAAAGAATTACCAATGCTGGATGTAGAGAAGGTGACCAATGCTTTATTTGGAAGTGAGCTCATTGGTACTGCCCCATTTGAAATAAATGTGCTGAAGAGTAAGAGATTTGCCAATCCTGACAAAACAATTTTTGAAGATTTAATTGAGTGTTTGGAGGATCGTCCTCTTGAAAGTTCAGATTTTGGGAAGTTCCAATGTACCCTATCAAACGAAGTTGGAAAAATTGCCTCAAAATCAGTTGCTATCGTAAAAGGTTAGTATGCTTGAGAAAGACAAGAAGAATAATCGCTTCAGGTTCCAAGCACTAACATGTGTGTTACTAACAGGCAGCGCGGGCTACAAAAGCTAGCTAAAACTGTTAACAGTGCTTTCAGACAATTAAGCAGTTGCTGTTGCCATGACTTATTTTTACTTTTACATTTTCATGGTTGACCTGCAATATCACTATTTTTAAAAATCTGAAATGAAAAACTCCAGTGCAATATAGTTAAGGGTAGAAGTACAGTACAACTTCTGAATTTTTTTATGCTTTGATTTTTCACTTAGCTTATACATCACGTCAGGAGATATTGATCACTCATACAACTCGTGTTTATTCTTGACCATATAATAATATACATGTCTGATTGCTCACTGGATTATACTAGGTTACTTCGTTAACATTTTGACAGTTTTTGTTGCATTGATTTTTCAAGGTCAGTGGATTTTTGTAGAAACCGGTCTTTAGATTTGTACTGTAGTTTGTGTTGAGTATTGTTGGATTATAGTTAGTTGTTCTGCTTCTCTTGTAGTTAAAGGTTGGCACAAGGGTGCAGGATATTTGCTATCTGAACATTTTTGTTCACTCTTTCATTCTCTGTATATCTGAATATTACAGCTTGTATTGCTTTATTTGTGTTTGCCTCTGTCATGTGAGACATTGGCATTACATGGTGTGTGATTGTTAAAAAATTGTTTTCTCTTTATCCGGATTTATTTGCCTTGCTTCATCATCTTGTTTTGGATGTTGGAAACAATGGTGGTTTTCTTGGTTTATGAATAATGGATGTCTTGACAGTGGATTCTGGTAAAACCTAATGGAAATGCACCTCAAATCACTCTTGGAAAACCCAAAAATCTCTTTATCTTCTTAAAATGTTCTTTGTCTTTCTGAAGAATCTCCCCGACTTTATTGAAATCAAGAGAATCTTGCATTTGGAAGAAACTTCAATGGAGGAAAAACCTTCAAAATATAGTCATTCAATCTTGTGCCATTGATCTTGGCATTGATCTTTGTCTTAGTCGAATAATTGTCAACTTGACATCTTGACTTTACTGGAAACTTTACACTTTTTTGAAGGATGAATGATTGAAGGATGACACACAAATTTTCTTGGCACTTTGATTCTTGGGTATCACGGTGAAAAAAACAGCCACGTGCACCACTCAAGTGACACAACCTCTTGTTGTTCTTCAAAGTTTTACCTCTTACATGTAATGGAGAATTGTGTGAATATGGCAGAGGAATGGAAAACTTTGTTTGTACCGAAATGTCCACATGGATGTCAGTGTTCCTGAAATCCCATGATAGTTACTGTGTTGAACATGAATTTCTGTAATCATTACCTTGTATTGAAATACATTAGGCTCATTATGGTGAATAGATATAATGCCTCCGAAACAAAATTTTATACCTTCAATCTTCCATTTTTAGAAGTATAACTTTAGCTATACTGTTTCTCGCAGCATCAGAACCAGCCCGCTTTTTGAGGAAACTGAGCAACATTTCCATCCCAATGAGCCAAAAGTTGAAACTTGAGTGCAAATTCACCGGAGACCGGAAATTGTTTGTGACCTGGTACAAAGATGGCAAACAACTCTATGCATCGTACAGATACAATACAACAGTCACAGAAAACTCCTGCACTCTGGAAAGCCTTCATGAATGTGACAACACCACCACAGGGAAATATTCTTGTGAAGTTTCAAATGCCTTCGGAAGAGACATTTGCCATGCTACTGTGACTGCAGTGACTGGTTTGTATACTAAGGATTTCACTTATGCTGTATATATTTTATTTGATATTTATTTAGTTATTGATTTTGGGCTTCTCAATTTTAATGAAATTCATCAGTAATTATAACCTTGGATGTGGAAATCTTTTCTAACATACAGGCCTATAAATGATTTCCTAGACTAAAGCTTCTTAATCCTCTTCACTTCAGAACCTGCGCGCTTTGTGAAGAAGTTGACAGATATGTCTATTCCAATGAGCAAAAAACTAAGGCTTGAATGCACATTCACTGGAGCTCCAAAATTGTTTGTTACTTGGTACAAGGATGACAAACAGCTCTATGCGTCCTATCGATACAACACCAAAGTTACATCAAACTCCTGCATCCTGGAGTGTCTTCATGAGTGCAACGATGAGACTACAGGAAGATACTCATGTGAAATTTCAAACATTTATGGAACTGATAAATGTCATGCTCAAGTAGTGGCAGTCACAGGTTTGTAATTATGCCGTACACTTGCCTGCTAGTCTTTCAAACATTTATACTCACATGGCCAATTTCCACTGAGCTGTACGGTTTAATACAATAAAGTATGGAAGGCATTTCCACTGAGTTCCACAGATTCAAAGGTACCAAAATAGCAAACCATGCCACAAAATGGTGGCGCTAGACTTAGTGGTGCTCATTTTGAAACCGTACAATGACGCCATGCAACAGTGAACCATACTGAAAAAAAAGCTTGCTGACTTCTTGTGACAAACAGCCACTTGCCAAGAAGCAAGAACAGGATCTGCATTATGTCCTCCATTGTTGTTTCTGTGGCTGTTCTCTTCATATCTGAACATGTGGAAAGCACACGGGCTGCTGTTCCTCTCTCTATTTGCCAAACTTCTAGAATTTATATAGTGAACTTGAATGTGCAAAAGGCACAATATGTGAATGGCCTGTTCAGTTTTCTTCTTTGAGCGAGAATGATGTCAATTCACAACTTTCTGCCATACATCATGCCTACCAAGTAAGGGCACTGTTGGAAGTAGAAAAGCAAGCCTGATCAGTGTGACCCATACCGACCAGTACTGTACTGATCTGAATCATACCGCTCAGTGAAAACAAGGCAATACCAATTTAGACTTCATGTCACCTGGGATAGTGTATTTAGTAATTTATTCTTATTTAAACTTTTTATTTGAAAAAAAATAAAGGTATATTTGGACCAAAAATAATAATTATGTTATAATTTACTCAACCTCCCTTCTTTTCTAGAGCAAAAATAATCTGTAACCATTGGAATCCATAGTATTGTTTTTACCTCTTTGGATGTCAGTGGTTACAGGTTTCTAACATTTTTCACAATATAAAAAAGGAACCATATTTCGGAACTATTTGTGGGTGAGCTCATAGTAATTTTCATTTTTCGGAGATCTATCCCTTTAGGCTACTAATTTAGGCCTTCACAATTTAAATGAACTAAATAACTGTAGTTAATATATAACTCCAGTATATAGGTTATATTATATATAGATCCTGGACTAAAACATCTCAACCCTCTTCACTTCAGAACCTGCCCGCTTTGTGAAGAAGTTGACAGATATGTCTATTCCAATGAGCAAAAAACTAAGGCTTGAATGCACATTCACTGGAGCTCCAAAATTGTTTGTCACTTGGTACAAGGATGGCAAACAGCTCTATGCGTCCTATCGATACAACACCAAAGTTACATCAAACTCCTGTATTCTGGAGTGTCTTCATGAGTGCAACGATGAGACTACAGGAAGATACTCATGTGAAGTTTCAAACATTTATGGAACTGATAAATGTCATGCTCAAGTAGTGGCAGTCACAGGTTTGTAATTTGTGCTGGACTCTTGCCTGCCCGTCTTCAAAAGTTCCATACCCATAGATTTTGCCCATGGATATGAAAGGAATAGTTTGATATTGCAGCGTTGGACCGCATGTCATCTGGAATGGTGTATATTCGGTTGATTATTGGTTTTTTAAAGCAACATTATTATGTGCGGCTGTGAAATTTTGCACGTTCCTTGAAGTGGCTCTATTGAATTGTCTTAATTGAAGATTATAGTGTTCTGTATCAAGGCTATAACGAGAGCTGGCATGTTTTTTGAGTGCTTGTTGTGGGATATTCATCAACTTGCTTTTGCATCTGCAAGTTTTCTGAGGCACGCTTGAAAGATGTTGCATACTTCTACGAATTTGAGAAGTTTCCCGTTTTTGAAGAGCAATCTGCATGTTGTAAAGGTTGATATGCTTTTGTAGTTGTTGTGAAGGAAGTCATTTAAATGGATTTGATGCTCTCCTTATCTTAGAGCCTGCCCGCTTTGTGAAGAAGTTGACAGATGTGGCAATCCCAGTCACTCAGAAACTGAGACTTGAGTGTACATTCACTGGAGCGCCGAAGATGTTTGTCACATGGTACAAAGATGGAAAACAGCTATATGCCTCATACAGATACAACACAAAGGTCATTGGGGACACTTGCATTTTGGAATGCCTCCATGAATGTAACAACGCTACTCCTGGAAAATATTCTTGTGAAGTATCAAATTCCATTGGCACTGATATCTGTCATGCCAATATAACTACATTTACAGGTTCGTATACCATCATGGTCTACATAGTTACAGATTTCTTTCATGCTCAGGCAGACATAGGATAAATATAATTTCGGTTGTTTCGTATTCTCAGAACCTGCCCGATTTGAGATGAAGCTTAAGGACAAACAAGTCGCCATGAGTAAAAACCTGAAGCTTGAGTGCACATTTACCGGAGCTCCTAAAATTTTTGTCACCTGGTACAAGGATGGCAAACAACTATATGCCTCTTACAGATATAATACTACAGTTGTTGGAAACACCTGCACTCTAGAATGTCTACATGAGTGCACTAAAGAGACTCCTGGAACATACTCATGTGAGGTGTCTAATTCTTATGGAAAGGATATCTGTCATGCTGAAGTGACCACTTTCTCCGGTTAGTACATTTAAAAAGGCTACTTATCCAAATATATAATCATTGTTGGATGGAATTCATGTTGTTTCCTTAGAAGAAGGCAGTATTTTACAAGCATGTTCAGGATGTTCATATAGTGTTGTTCTGCTTAGGACCTGCTCGTTTTGTGAAGAAGCTCACTGACCAGAGTCTTCAATGGGGACAAAAGCTGAGGCTTGAATCCTCCTTCACAGGAGTTGGAAAAATCTTTGTCACATGGTACAAGGATGGCAAACAGGTCTATGCTTCATATAGATGCAACACAAAAGTAATCGGAAACACTTGCGTTTTGGAATATCTTCACGAGTGTGATGAGAATACCCCTGGAAAATATTCTTGTGAGGTTATGAATGAAGATGGATCGGATATTTGTCATGCGCTGGTTACCCTTGGGACAGGTTCGTTAAATTTGAGTGTGTTTGCAAATCAGTAATCAGCTTTGCTATTATTGACCATACCTTTCTGTTGGCTCCTTTTCTTCCTCAAAGACTTCTCTCATAAATCTTATAAAGATTAGATTTTTCTGGATGTATGATCCAAATGAAACACTGGAGGCATTAAAAGAGGAAATAGCCATCTTTCCAAATGAACGAAATCATTTAATATTTTGTTCATAATAATATTATTAATAACTAATATTTATCCATACCCAATTATTTATTTATTTATTTTTTGTAATTTTTACATTTTATTGCTTTACATTTCAACTAATTTTTTAAGCAGCACTTGCTCACTTGAGATTTTTATTTTATTTCAGTTTTATTTTAATTTATTTTTTATATAGTTGCTTTTTAGTGTACAATAACAGCCCTAATGCAAGCACAAACATTGTAGCAACAATGCATCAAATAATCCATTAAGCAGAACTGACTGCTTCTTGTAGTGCACTGCTCACAATTATGGCTTAAATTGTAATATTTGAATGTTTAATCTCATATGTAATATTACATATTTAATTAATATTATTAAATATGTAACATTTGAAACATTACATATATTTATAAAATCAAATAAAAAAAATGACTAGTCTAATGAGCACATTTTAGTCAGTATTTCTACTTTAAAGGGCCATAAACCCCCCCTCTTGCAGTTCAAGTCTACCTCAGGATTTAAAAAAAAATGATTCGTAAAGTGTGTGGAGCGCCTTGATCAGAGGGAAGAGTGGGTGTGGCCAGCAGAGCAGGGGAAAAAGAGGGGAGCGAACAACTGTTGTAAGTTGGCTCACAAAATGAGACACAAGCTGAGGAGACCGTGATTTTATAGTTTATAAAGTTAAAATGCAAAGGAATAAACAGTTATTAAATGCCCGGCTACATTTGTTATTCATAATTTTTATACACATAACCACAATTTGTTATATTATTATGACGATAGTTGTGTTTATATAAGCACAATAAATGAGGAGGACTTCTCTCCTCCTCTATCCCCGGGTCTGAATGCAGACAGTGGATAGAAGTGCAGCAGGTCTCTTTCCCTGTCTATTTCAACCATTAGTGCTGCCGCTAATCCGGAGAATTTTTGAAAATAGGCGAACACATCAGCTCGGATATAGGCGATGTGTCTCAATGGCTGCCATTCTCCAATCCTCGTATAGCTCTCCCAAATTGCTTGCTGCAAACCAACAGCTTTGCTGTATCAGGCCTGACAGTATCATGGGGAAAACCATGCAACAAACCCTGTGGATCATGAAAATAAACTCATAAGACCTGAGACCATGCAGGCACGGTCTCATTGGGTCACAGCTTGGCTGGTCTGCCTTGCCTTCGGAAAGCATGTGCTCTTATGAATAATTAAGTGACAGGGTCTTCTCATAGGATAAGAAAACTCCACTATGAATTATAATGAGAAACCGACGCGTCATCACTCCACTAGCAGATTCGCACTACGTCACCAATTTTAATCTTGCCACAAAATTGTTTTAAATCCGGAAGAAGAAATTAGCTGACAAAAGCTCAAAATTATCCAGTTTTCCCCACAATTAAAGCTGATATGTGCTAACGTTGTCTTAACTGATGCTCAACACACACAAATCTGTTAACATTTGTAAAAAAGTACTCCAGGGTGTCCTGAACTTTTTAGATCCCCTTGTCCTTTTCTCTGCTGTCCATTTAAGAGGCATTAAGTCTGAAAGGCTAGATTAAAAGTGCAATGGCAGGGGCATTTTGTAAATGGAGCGCAACAATTAATACAAGAGGAATTGCAAGTGTGGATACAACTGCACGTCCCGCTATTTTGTAAACAGAATGTATGATGCTTGTCATGTCAGATGCTTGTCATGTCATGCAAATAATGATACTTTTTTAATGGAAACAACAAAAAAGTTCCATTAAAAAAGATTTATGCATTTAATCTGAGTGACCTTGTGTATGTAATGTGTTTTCTTTTCAGAGCGCAAAATTCCACCAACCTTCACTAAGAAACCCTCAGAGCACATTGAGGATGCAGAGGGAAAATTGGTGAAGCTTGAGAGTCGAGTATCTGGGTCACAACCTCTATCTGTAATCTGGTATAAAGACAACAGAGAAATCAACACCTCTGACATCTATGACATTTCCTTCAAGAGCAACGTGGCTGTGATGTGTCTCAGGAAAGCCACAATCACTGACAGTGGTGTTTATACATGCAGCGCTTCTAATGAAGCTGGCACTGCCTCCTTCCAGGTGGTGGTTAACATCACAGGTAGTCAATAATATCTTATTGCATGATTTCTTCTTTCTCTTTTCCTCTTTGCATGTTCATTTCTGGAAATTGCTTATTTCTGTGATGCTCCATTATGTTGTATTGCATAAACATGTACTCCCCCTGATTTTCACTAAAAAACATAGGAGAAATACTGAAATTATTCACTTTTTTAATATTTAGAACAAAAAAGGCCTCCGACCTTTGACATTCCCCTCAAACCAATGACAGTAAGTGAGGGAGAAAGGCTAAACCTTAGCTGTCATGTGTGCGGGTCTCCCCCAATGAAGATTCAGTGGATGAAGGATAGGAGGGAGATTACATCCTCTGCTAGCACCAAGATGACATTTGTGGATGGCACAGCCACCCTGGAGATAAACCAGGCATCCAAAACTGATGCAGGAGATTACCTGTGCAAGGCAACCAACAATGCTGGCAGTGAATTCTCGAAGACCAAAGTCACAATCAAAGGTAATTAGAAGGTTACTCTGAATCTGACGTTGTGAATGCATTCAGTTAAAGAAAATGCTTTAAGTTTAAAAACCTAACATGTTTCTTAATTTGAATTCTTGATATGAGAGTTTCGTTTTCTACTTTTGGGTGTAGTATTCTCAACTATTCAAGTGGTACAAAGTAGCATCTTTATCATCTGAGTTTCCAAATCTTGTTTTGCTTTTCAAGTCCTATGAATCATATGGATCTTGCTGTTTCTTGCAAAGTTTTATCACTAAGTTGCGATGTTTTACTCTGATCTTGATAGTATTTTCATTTTTTCATGTGCATGTATTCTTGAGTAATCCAAGGATCTTTTTAGACATTTGTTGCTCTTTGGTTTTTCACGTTTATGACTGTTTAAAGTAATGCGCAAAATGTTTATACATTTAATACATATTAATATTTAATTCCGTTGCTGGTATTGCTCAGATAAAGCAGGTGTAGCACCTGCAGCAGCCCCGGCAGCTCCCACAACGCCTCAGGCTACTAAAAAACTGGATAACTTGTTCTTCATTGAGGAGCCCAAGAGCATTCATATTGTTGAAAGTAAGTTCTGCTTCTTTAAAACAGTGTAGATGTGTCATTTTTAGATAAGAGCTAAATGCTGATGTACTTGACGGAATCACATCATATTCTGGATTACAGAGGGTACAGCTACATTCATTGCTAAAGTTGGGGGCGATCCCATTCCCAACGTGAAATGGATGAAGGGCAAATGGAGGCAGATGACTCACGGTGGCCGCATCAATATTCAACAAAAAGGCCAAGAGTCTAAGCTGGAGATCAAAGAGGTGACCAAATCTGACTCTGGCCAGTACAGATGCGTCGCCTCCAACAAACATGGAGAAATTGAGTGCAGCACTGATTTGAATGTTAATGAAAAGAAAGAGTCTGGGCCAGAGGTGGTCAAACTGAAGAAGTGAGTGGGATTTCCTTCAGCAGAAAGGCTGAAAATCTCTACTGTCTAATGATTGTAACCTTGCACTCTTTTTCGTTACATTCAGGACTCCATCAAAACAGAAAAGTCCAAAGGAAGATAAAGACATTGACATTGTTGAGTTGCTAAGAAATGTAGATCCAAAAGAGTATGAGAAATATGCTCGCATGTATGGCATCACAGACTTCCGGGGTCTCCTACAAGCTATTGAGTTTCTGAAGAAGGAGAAGGGTGAAGAAAGTGGAAGACCGGTATATACTTTTTTTTTGTCTTAATTGATGATCTAAATCTTGTGTTTTCCTACACCGTATTAAGTTTGAAATTTACTACAAATAGCTTTAATCAGTACCCTTGTTTTCTGAATCAGGAAGGTGAACAGGGAAGAGAATTTGATGAGGATTTGGCTAAGCTTGTGTCTGATTTGCAGAAGAGAATGGAAAACAGTGAAGTATGTTCCTTCTTCGGGAAGTTCAAGAACCCCTGCTTCAGTTTTCACTCTAAACATATTGATTGATTGATGAATTTTTTGTTTTTGCAGCCTGTTACCCTGCTTAAAGACATTACAGATCAGACAACACAAGTTAACAAAGAGGCAGTGTTTGAGTGTGAGATTAAAGTCAACTATCCAGAAATTACACTGGCTTGGTATAAAGATACACAGAAGCTAGAAACTTGTGATAAATACGACATTAAACTTATGGGAGACCGTCAGATATTGAAGATCAAGAACTGTCAGACCAGTGACCAAGGAAATTACCGTGTCGTTTGTGGGCCACATATATCCAGTGCCAGGCTGACAGTGTTGGGTAAGTCCATTTTAAAGACCTTATACTATTCATTTAAATTAGCATATTACACATTGAGGCACATTTACCTCTTCTACAGAGTGTCAAGGCCATGTACAAAAACCATCACCTGGTAAGAGGGTTTAGATGCATTGTAGTGTAGTGCTGTGTATATTGACTTATTTTAAACAACAGATTGACAGTATGTCAGAATGAGAAGGAACTTCCAATAGAATTTTAATTTATGTAAGGACTAGTAGTTACTAACCTCTTGTTTTGTCTACTAGCAAATGCTTAGCATTTCTTCATTTGTTCTCTTAATGCTTTAAAATTGCTTGGTCATAATTTGTGTGTGTGTGCTTTTTTAAGCACATGTACATTTCTTCTTATGTCCTTCCTTCTTTTCTTCTTTAATTTATTTTGAGACACTTAATCATTACAATCATTTTGTTTCTAGCTGATCAAATTCAATTCACCAAGCGCATTCAAAATATTGTGGTGAATGAGCGTCAATCTGCCACTTTTGAGTGCGAGTTGTCTTTTGACAACGCAGTCGTCACCTGGTATAAAGATGCATGGGAGCTTAAAGAGAGCCTGAAATATACCTTCAAGTGTGAGGGACGAAGGCACTTTATGATCATCCGTAATGTAACCGCTGATGATGAAGGTTTGTACATTAGCTCTTGTCCGTAAATACAGAATAGAACCAATTTAAACTAACCCAAGTGAAAATCTTTTAGGCGTGTACTCTGTGATTGCGCGCCTGGAGCCCGTTGGTGAAACTAAAAGTACAGCTGAGCTTTATCTGTCAGGAAAAGGTAAATCTAAAAATCTGCAGCATCACTTTGTGGCTTATTTGCTAGTGTTCAGTCAACTGCAATTATATTTGGCCTTTTTTTTGCAGAATTTGAAATAAGAACACGTTCTTTTGGTGAGTGGTTTTTTGTGCACAAAAATATTTCTGGGGATTAACCATCTCTCTGTCCCCTATCCCAAATAATTTTTGCAAAGTTAAAAAAAATATTAAATGATTTCAGAAACTAAACTTAAAAACTAAACTAAGACTGATCTCGACCTATACAGATGTTCCTGATACATCGATACATGTGCCTGATGTATCATCTGTGATTAGTTTGAAAGGTAAGACTAAAATAAATATGTCGCACAGAAGTCCACAAAGTCCTGCTGTTTCCCTTCACCTTATAACAATGCAATTGTTACCTTCTGTTTAAAAGATGAATCCTCAGAATTTCACTATGAAGAGAAGTTTGAAACTACAGGTATTATTTCAAATTAAAAATACTTTCTGATGTTTCTTAACATTTAAAATTACCCTGGAAAGTGCATTAAATCCCTAAAATATACTAAGCGTTCATAATTTCAACTCTAGAATGGATTGATAAACTAATACTACAATGTAATTAGCACCCCACATTGATCTTACGCTAACAAAACCTAAAGTGGATGCTTAATTGAAATCCAACTAATTTAATAGTCACATCGTAAATGTGTTTGTCTGCGTGTTAATTCTTTCTTTCTTTTGGTAATTTTTTGTCTTTACACTAACATTAGAGCTTAATAGAATATTGCCTGACATTGTTGTTTAAAAACAAAACCAAATGGTTTTTATTATTGTATGGTAGAGTGTCAGAACTGGACATTTCAAGAGGAGAGCATTACTTATGAATTCTCTTCATTGCAAGGTATACTGTGCCTCTAACAGTCTTAGATTCTTTAACTAAGAGCATAACATTTTGCTCATCTTGTGTGCACTCCCTTCACTCATCTTCATCTTTTAATATTCTTTTTTCTATATATTTGTTAATGTGTATTCCTTTATTTATTTGTATGCATATGTATACTGACTGTATTAAACATCATCACCGCCCATCTTTTCTCATTAACATGTTTAATTCACAGGTATCGTGCTGTAAAATCTGTCTGTCAGTATGTTCGAAACTGAATTCTGGTCATGTCACCGTTCATGCCAAAGTATGTTCTTGTTTCTCATTAGAAATGAAGAAACCCATTGAGGAGACTGTAACAAAACGTGTTGTGGAAAGGACAGAAGAGGCACCTAGACAAGGTATTGGATGAAGGCAAAAAGCTTGTGGCAGATTTTGCTTATGGCTGTCCTTGATTATCTCTTAACATTTACATATGCCAAGCCAGCTGCTTACAACATGTTGTCTGTGCTCAACCAAAAAACTTTTTTGGTTCAGTCTTTGTCTAGCTGTTCTGTTTGTGTCTTATACTGTGTGTCATTGTGTATGTTGTACAGTTGTTGTTTTTTTGTGATTTTTCTTTGTTATAAATATCCATGGATGTTCTCTCTTAATGCTTGTGCAATCATGCTCAGCGATGCTTTGGCTACATAAACTCTGCTTAAGCCTTGCAGTTTTTGTTTTATAACAAAGCTGATGTCTTTTATGTACCTAAAGTTATGATGGAACCAGAAGAGAAACCCGAAACAACCTTTGTAAAGCCTACAGTTCCAGAGAAAGGTATTATTATGTCTTTGCTTGGAAATAACATTGTCCTCTTCTGTAGTCTTTTCTATAAAATCATTTAGACCACATTTGTTTTCTTATGTCTGTCTTGTGTCTGTATGTTATCATGCCAAACGTCTTCATGTGCTTTTATATATCTAATTCTTTTGTTTGAAGATGCTAAATTCACAACTTACTTTTTTCCTATGATGACATGATATTTTAAAGAACCTGATGTCAAGAAACCTGTTGAGGAAAAAGTCTCTACTGTCAAGGTGTCAGAGCAAAAAGAACAACCCACACAGAAAGGTATTATCACCAGTATGTGTTTTCAGTGTGTATACTGTGTTATATACGTTCTGTATTGATTGGACATCTAAATATGTTGAGTTTAAATGTTTGTGTATTATTTGTGTATGTTTATGTGTAACTGTAATTTGCATTTGTAATGTGTTGTATGTGAAATAATCTTAACGTCTGGGGATTTAATATCCTGATCGGAAAAACTGTGTTATTAGTCCTATGTTTTTTTGTTGTCATTCTTCTTTGAGAAGTGATAGCAGTGTCCTTGTTACTTTAAGATGTTTTAAAAACTACACCCTCAGAGCCTAAACCTCAGATGACAGCAGAACCAAAGGCTCCAGTGATTGAATCAAAGCAAGAACCCAAATCTGAGCCAAAAGCTTTACCAAAACCACAGTCAGAGCCCAAACCTGAACCTAAAGCTACACCAAAGCCTGAACCCAAGCCTGAACCTAAGACTGAACCAAAGCCTGCTTTTGCACCCTCAGTCAAAGGTATTGTGTGTGATTATTATTGATTTGTGTTACATTTTTTGTCATCTTTTCGTTTGTTTTGTGAGTCAGCATGTCTTTATGTTTTATGTAGACATGTTATTGCAAAATATGTGTTGTCCTCAACTTAAAGGATCGACCTCTTGCTTAACTCAATAATATAAAGTCTTGTTTGCTTTATATTTTGGGGTTTACACCATGCTACTTTGTTTTTTGATGTTCTTTAAAAGTTCCTGAAGCTCCAAAGAAGCCAGAAGTTGCACCTCAATCATCTTTAGCTATTAAAAAAGATGAGACTTTAACTCCAAAGCCAGACACTGCTCAAATGAAAGGTAACTCTTAAATCTTGATAGTTATAAAGCATAATTATTGAGCATAATTCTTGTGAGGGGTCGTGAAATCTATTTCGTTTGCTGTGTGTAAATGTTGTGTTCTTGGAATGCATGTGAAACTCTTGATCTTCTTTTTTATCTTCTGCATTCTACAATGATTGCAGTATCTTTTTAACACATGTGTTCTTTTGAAGCTCTTGTGGAGTTGAAAGAAATAGAAATACCACAAGAAAAGCTAGATAGAAAACCAGAACCTGCTGTTGCTGCTGCTGAGCCTCCAAAAACAGAAGTCTCTGGGCTAACACCCGATGAATCTATCAAAGATCATTCTCCAGTTCTCTATGAGCCATCAAGTCTACAGCCTGCTTGTCAACTTAAACCCACATTACCTGAGACAGTTAAACAAGAGGTTATAACAAGCCCACCAGAAGCTAAAATTGAACCAACCAGAAAGCCTCCAACCCAAGAAGCTTCCAAAGAAGAACCAGTCAGAAAGGTTGAGCCTTCATCTAAACCTTCAGAGTTACCTAAAAAGCAAGTTCCACTAAAGAGTGAACCAACCCCCAAAGTCAGTGAGCCAAAACCTGCTCATCCAGAGAAAGGTATTATTGAAACTTCAAATTATGCTTTTTAATATGTCCCGCATTATTGGGGCAGAAATCAGTACACACTGTTTTAATGTGTATGATCTTACTTACTCTTGTTTTTGTGATGTTCTTCGTCTGGTGTTACTTTATATATTTACAAAGTGGTTGAAGTAAAGGCTGCAGAACTACCATCTGAGAAAAAGCCTGTGGCTAAAGCAAAAATGGAGACAGAGATGCCCTCAGCCAAAGGTATGCTTGGTCGGTCGTGAGAGATACAAATCCAGTTTGTATCTCTGCATTACTAGATCTGTTTGCATTACAAAAACAGATCCCCCTTTATTTACAGCATAACCATTATTAACATTTAATCACAGTTAGCTGGAGAATTATGTTTAATATAATTAATATATTAATATGCAGTAGATAAAATAAGTTTAAGTTTAAAGTGTGCATTGTTGCTATGGATTTCAAAATAAAGACTACCCTAGGTTAAAATATGCAAATTAATAATATGGATATGAGATTTGTTTTTTAATGTCTTTCTTGCTTCTGTGTTGGTGTGCATGTTTTGTTAAAAATCTCTTCTGTCACCGTTGCATGGTGCAATCTTGAAAATCTTTCATCTTTAAAGTCTTTTCAGCTTCTGAGAAGAAAATTGACCAAATTCCCTGTACTGTGGAAGTTACCAAGAAGGCGTACATGGAGGAAAGGCTTTTGAAGGAGGAAATTGTTGAAGACATGCCTCGTCAACTTGAGGATTTTGTTTCTCATCATGAGCATGTTGTAAAGGTGGATGCAAGTCATCACAGTACAACATCACCATCTGTAAACGTGAGGATGGTTGAAACGGAGCTTCCCCAGAAGCCAGAACCTTCTTTTGAACTAATAAAAACAGAAGAGATTTCTGAGTTAAAACAAACAAAACAAGAAATCCTCATTGAGAAAAAGGAAAGGAAATTAGAGATATCTACTTTTGAAACATCTCCGGAAGCTGTGGTGGAATCCAACATTAAGGCATCATTAAAAAAGCATGACATTGAGGCAGATAAAAAGGAAATGGCTAAAGATGTCTTTTTACAAAAGATAGACGACAGCCAAAGAAAAGAGATGGTCATTCAGAGAGAAATAGAAGTTCATAAGCAAGAATATGTTTATGAAAACAGGAGATACCAGGAAGAAACCCCTCAGATATCACCTGTAGTAACGCCAAAGGAAACTGGAACAAAGTTGAAGGAAGCATATAACGCACTTGAAAGAGGTAAAGCTTATTATCTTCAGCAAATGCCTCAAAGGGTATATTGCAGTCTTTACTTGATTTTTTTTGCCTTCTGGTATTTGCCGAAAAGGCAATTGTGATTCAGTTTTATTTGTCTTTATTCAACATGTGCATGCATTTGCAAGTTCCTCTTTAGTGTCTTGTATCTTGAATATGTCATAATTCTTAACTAGATGAGAAGACCCAGGCTGTGTCAGAACTTGTTTCAGAAGTTGTATCAACTAAAAAAGGTACTTAAGGGAAGGCTGTGAGATTTGGCCATTACTCTTCAGTTCTTAAATCAGTGTGTGATGATGTGTTTGTAAACTTGTCTATAATTTTTTTAATTCTTGATTGTGACCATGGCTTACTTATTTTATTTAAAGAATCAGAAATAGTGAAGAAACCTGAACCAGATGTTCCTAAGCCAGCCATGGCTCCAGTTGAACAGAAAACATCACTTCCACCAAAAGGTATTCCACAAAACTGCAAAAAGCATGTGATAAAAGTCACTGTGTCTTTTTTCTCTTCTCTTGTCATAATACTTACATTTTCTTTGGTCACTCCAGTTACACCTTTTCAACATGTGCTTGTTATTATTATTTTTTTTAATTGTGCTTATGGTATTATTTTAATTGAAGAGACAACTGTTGAAAGGAAACCATCCCCTGAGGCACCAAAGCCAAGTGTGGCTTCAAAAGGTATTCAAAGCCACATTGTGGCAGAGTTCTTTTCTGAACTCTTTGTCTTTGGTATGTGTTTATATGTTATTTTATGTTAATATAACAATCTTTTTCTTTGCTCATCTTTACATGGTCTTTTTTAAAGTGACTAATATCTTACACCACATTTTCTGTTGTTGTTCTTGCATGTGATTATGTCACTGTTTTGTTTAAAGAGCCAACTGTTGAAAAGACCTCAGTTCCTGAAGAGCCAAAGCCAACTGTGGCTTTGGTCGAAAAGAAAATAATATCTCCTCCTAAAGGTAAAGCAAAACTGGAAAGAATTTTGCTGGTCCTAGCCTTTAGTATGTGAGATTGTTTGTTCTTATCTGTGTTCTTCTTTAAGTGTTCACTGTCCAGTCAGATAACTTCTTATTCTGCTTATTTCACTGTTGTTGGTTTTGATTGTGGTATTGTTTCATTTAAAGAGCCAGCTGTTGAAAAGAAACCATCTCCCGAGGCACCAAAGCCAACAGCAACTCCAGTTGAACAAATAGTCTCTCCTCCCTCAGGTAGAGTCTCAGTTTTCATGTCTTCTTCACCAAATGTTATTGTTTTGGTGTTCCGTAGCTTTAACGTGTCTGTGTGGTCTTCGATTTTTATGTGTTTAATATTTATAAAATATCTTTTAAATCTTGTGTTATTACACGTTCGTCTGAATATAACTACTTGACACTCACAATGTTTTATGTTTCTTATTGACAGATATGTTTGTGAAGTGGCTAATGATGTTTAAATATGTATCATATCTTAATGTTCGAAGTCAATCTTACCTTCATGTCTTTTTAAACACGCATGACTTTCTTTTGTATTTCGAACCCCAAAGGAGATATTAGTAGTAGGTTTGCTGATATACTGTCTTTTATAAAAATGAAAGTAGATGGGACCAGGGACTAAGACATAAAAATTCTAAAACAAAAGTGCATATGACACAATGACAGACTATTCACTTTCATTGAAAAATAGATAGTTGGGTATTACGCTTCAAATATTTATTTCTGAATTCCCTAGAAGACATACTGTGAAGTCATGCAAAGGCTTTAAAAATAGGAGAGTAAATGGTGACACAAGTGAAATAAATCTTTTATATGTTTATTCACATATAACTTTTAGGTTTGTGGTTATCGTATTAATCTGAAATGATTTCTGAAACAGATGCAGGCAAGGGCCCCGTTTCAGCTCCTGGACCTGCTCCCAAAGGTATGTTACATCGTGACTGACTTTCCAGAAATGGATCTTCCAAGGTTTAATTTTCAAACATATTCAACTCAGCTTTTCAGGCATCACAATTCATATGTCAGTTTGGTGTTGTGTATGTTTTGTCTCTTTTATTTTTTCCTTTTTTTGGTATATGTTTATTTTTTATTGCAGTTTATTTGTATGATGTACATTTTAAGTTAGTACCATTTTCAGGGTTGAAGTTAATGTCATCTTAATTACAAATTGAAGAAAAATAAAAGCGATGATTACATTGGTGACTTTAGCTCCAACCCTTTTGGGTGTACATGTGTCTTATGTCTTGAATGTACTGTCCATGTTATGTGATATTGTGACATTTATCGCCTCAGAAACAACTAGCACCTCACAAGCACTTCTTAAGCAACAAAGTAAAATTCACATTCAGGAAGATGGAAAAATGGAAATGGCCACTCTAAAAAAAGTAACCAGAAGATCAAAGGAACATCAGGAAGATCATGATGTTATATCACTTAAGAAAGCTAGCAAAATTCACCATGAAGAAACATCAACAGAAGCTGAAACACTTTTACAAAGTGTTGAGAAAGCTGAAATGGTTGGAGAAGAGATGAAGTATTCAGAAGCTGTTACTGATGTCAAACTTACCAGCAGTTATGAAGTCACCGAAGATACTTGGTCTTATGAAGCATCTACAGAAGCTGAGAAACTGTCTAAGTGGGAAGAAAAGAGAGGGGAGTACAAGGATGTGAGAGAGAAGAAAGAAATGGCTCTTGAAATAGGAGTAAAAGAAGAGAAATTTAAAGGTAGAAAGGAAACTAAAATTCTAAAAGAAAAGGAACCTGAGATACCTGAACCAACTCTGAAAAAGGTAATCAGACCACTATCAACTGAGAAAGAAGAGGAGACTGTGAAGTTAAAACCTGTTGAGAAATCAGATAAAGCTGTTGCTGGTCCACAGAAAGACAGCAACATTGACAGAAGCAAAGATAGTATTGGTGTCCAAAAACATGGAAGACTTGTAAAGGATGAACCTCTTTCAAAGAAAAAAATAGAAGTGGCAGCTTCAGATCAAAAAGCTAAAGAATCTGCAATGCCAAAGTTATCTGTTGCTAAAGATGAAATTTCTGAAGAACCTATGAAATTTCCAAAGAAAGGAAGGGGAATCCTACCACAAGACGAGAAGCCGGAAACTTTTACATTAAAACCATTTTCCAAAAAATCACATGCTGATGTAACTGCTGAAAAAGTTCCTAATGAGCAAAAAGAGAAAATTGATGTTAAACAGCCAGAGAAATTAGCATCGCACCATAAACTAAAGGAACCTCACATTCAGGCAAAAGAACCAGAAAAAAGTAAGAATTTAAAGGAAGAGCCTGAAAAGACAAAAAAACTAGAGCCACCACATGAGTATCTTCCAGTGAAGAGCACTTCTACTCCAGAAAAGACAACACAGGAAAGACCCAAGGAAGAAGAGAAGACAATGATCAAAAAACATGGAATTATTCCAGTGGATAAAGCAAAAAAAGAAGAGGTATCACTGAAACCTGTAGAAGGAAGAAAAACTGCAGAAAGAACTCCATCGCCAAAGGTTGATAAACCAAGTCCTCAAGTCACATCACTGATTAAAAAGAGTCCAAAAAACGATGATAAACCAGCAATGTCAAAAAAGATTGGTGTTACACCAAAGAAAATGGAGGATAAGAAGGAAATATCATTAAAACCTGTGGAACCTGAAAAGACTCCCTCACCAAAAGCAGAGGTTTCAAAACCTAAACCAACTGAAACAATTCCAATGGAAAGAAAATCTAGTGCAAAATTACCCCAGAAGATTTCGCCAAAAGATTCAGTTGAGTCTGTAATTCTGAAGAAGGTCCCAAAGGCAGTCTCCCCCAAAGAAGAACAGACGATCAAGGAACCTCCTTTGAAAACAAATAGAGGCAAAGTGCCAGTGGTGAAGGAGTTGTCACCTAGTGTTTTGGAGCTACAAAAGATTCCTACACAGCAAGAGGAGGTAGTTTTTGAACATGAGCAGGATGCAGTGGACGATGAAGAGGAAGAAACTTGGGGATGGGAACTTGCTCCTCGGGACAGTTATGGATCTGAAACCTATGATGACATCTTGGAGGATGGGGTTGTTGAAACCCCAGGAATGGGTGACAAGAAAGGTGAGATGGTGGCACCAAATGCTCACCACTCGTATCTCATCGCTCCTCACAATTGTTTCAAATAATATCCACTCAACCCATCTTCAAATATACCCTTTAACACATCTTCCTTTTCCTAGTGTTTGTCTGTTATTTGTCCTTCCTTTCACTTGTTCATGTCATTCCTTTGTTGTTTGTTCTTGTATGTTGAAAATCTTTCATTCTTGATTCATCATACCCTCTTGATATAATGTTATATGTTGATAAGTCCTGTTCTGTAATGTAACCGTTTGTCTATAAATTATGTGTTTCTCTGTCATTCTGTTCCTTCGTACTCATTTGTCGTTTTCAATGCTGTCATTTTTCCTGAGCTTTTTTTTTTTTTGTTCTAAAAAATTTCCATTAATCCTCTCACATTTATTTTATCATTGACATGTATTCATAATCAATAAACAAAACAGACATCATGAATTTAACTATCTTTAATTACTAGTATAACATTATTTCAATAATAGATGGAAAGCCAAAGGAGGAACCAGCCCCAGGCAGAGGCAGAGGACTGAGACGTATGTTCATAATGTGCATTGTTTTGTTCATAATTTTATAACTTGTTGCTGGCCCCAAATTGTTTAATTTTATTATTATTATTATCATTGTAGCAAGACAAACTCCATCTCCTGGTGATGCTGGACGGGGTAGAGGTAAACCTGGTGGTGGGGGTGACAAGCCACCTGGAGAATCACCATTTGGTTTCCAGCTCAAAGCCGTCCCCTTGAAGTTTGTGAAGGAGCTTCAAGATATTGTGTTGCAAGAGGCTGAGTCGATTGGCTCCTCTGCTGTATTTGAGTGCCAGATCTCTCCATCTACTGCTATCACCACCTGGATGAAAGACGGAAGCAATATAAGGGAGAGTCCAAAGCACAAATTCACATCTGATGGCAAAGATCGCAAACTGCAAATCATTGATGTACAGCTTTCAGACACTGGAGAATACACGTGTGTTGCAAAGCTTGGCAACAAGGAGAAGACCTCAACTGCTAAACTTGTAGTTGAAGGTATTTGCAACTGCTATTCTTCAAAGTATAATTTCTATTCACTTTAACATTGATGTTTTGGCCCTCTGTAAAGTCTAGAAAAAAAATGTGTTATTGTTAATGTTGCACTTCTTTTTTTATTCTCATATAGAATTGCCTGTGAAATTCACAAAGAATCTGGAAGAAGAGACCTCCGTGCTCAAGGGACAACCAATGTATTTGACCTGTGAATTGAGCAAGGACAAAGATGTGGTCTGGAAGAAGAACGGAAAAGAGTTGAAGGAGATTCCTGGCAAAATTCAAATCAATATTATTGGCCTACAACGTGCCGTCACAATCCAGGACATGAACGATGATGATGCTGGTGTTTACACATGCGAGTGTGAGAACATCAAAACTGAAACTAATGTCAAGGTTATTGGTACGTATTTGATTTAATCTATTTTGACAGTGTCTTTTGGTGAATTTACAGTCATTTTGAATTCACCTATAAATGTATTCAACAGAGATCGTTAGGGACTGGTTAGTGAAACCATTGCGGGATCAGCATGTGAAACCCAAGTCCACTGCCACATTCAAGGGCGAGCTTTTCAAGGAAACCCCGAACTGGAAGTGGTACAAGGGTAACGACGAAATCCCTAATGAGCCTACAGATAAGACTGAGGTGAAGAAGGAGGGTAAAGAGGTCACCCTTACAATTAAAAATGCCCAGCCTGATGATGTTGCTGAGTATGCCGTAGAGGTCGAAGGTCGCAGATATGCAGCAAAGTTAACACTTGGAGGTATGTAAAAAATAAAATAGACAAATAAATATCAATGACGACTGTGGACTGTTCTACTAATTGGAAATGTTGTATACAACTTTACCTGTTCAGAACGCGAAGCTGAGATCCTGAAGCCTCTTGCTAGTGTGGAGGTGGTTGAGAAAACTGAGGCCAACTTTGAAACTGAAATATCTGAGGATGATGTGCCAGGAGAATGGAAACTTAGAGGACAGGTTCTGACAAGATCACCGGTAAGAGTCCATTTAAACTCCAAAGGTGTGCTACAATAGTTATTCGCAGTGTTGGGGACAGTGTTTACAGTTTTCCTCAGTCTATTTGGTACATTTCTCAAATCAGAATTGAAATTCACAAACCAGTAAGTGCATTTCTCAAAGCAAAATGGCAAAAACACCAGTCTCTTGCTCAAAATCTTTACTTCATCTGTCAAAAATAAACATTTGTGTCAATGAACATGTCAGTGCCATCAGAACGATTGTTTCATTATGTACGGATAAATCAGTCAATTTGCTTAGTCATGTTGTCAGTATAACTGTATACTGTGGAAGGATGTTCATGTAAATACCACAGATTTGATGACATTTATTGTACATTGTAGGTCACACATTTTGTGTAAGTTGCAAGACAATGCTTTTACTTTTTGTACTATAATTTGTTTCACTGTGGAACTGAAGGGAAAAGACAGCACTACATAGCACAATGAAAAAACGCAAATGTAGTGATAGGACAATCCCATTAGGGAAAACTGTACATCAGCTGTGCGCAAACTTGGTCCTGGAGGGCCGTTGTCCTACATATTGTAGTTCCAACCCCAGATAAACACACCCAAATTAGCTAATCAAGCTCCTTCTAGTCATAGTAGAAACGTCCGGGAAGGTGTGCAAGTTGGAGCTAAACTCTGCAGCACAGTGATCCTCTAGGACCAAGTTTGGACAACCCTTGTCCTGTACATGCAGTGGTGTAGAAATAACAGTACAGTCTCCATATACTTCATGACATTCCTGTCTTTTGGACCAAAAATTCTCGAACACACCACAACACTTCTTCGATTGTGACATTGTGCTTTGCTATATATACTTGATGGTTCATAAAATTCAAGATTTACCCGGGAGCAATTTAGCAACCGCAGACAGATTTAGAAAAAAGTCTAATGGAAATGTATAACAATGCATTATGGCACAATAATATGACAACCTGTTCAACAATTTTGCAAGTAAAGACTTGGGCAATTAACTAATGCCTAAATGATGTGGGGGATGAGACTATTCAACAGAGAACTATTACAATGCATTTTGATCAACATGACATGAGAAACTGATACATTATCATTTGCATGAATGTACCAAAGCATTTGTAACTTGTTAAAAGAAACTAAGAACCTGTTTTTTTAGAATAAGTATTGATTTTCAACATTTACAAGGATGAAGAAACAAACAAAATACACAGGATGGGAAAATAAAGTACAAAAAAAGGGCAGATATGTATACAAACACTAGAGATTACATAAATTATGCAAGTCCTCTAAAAAATTATAGAAGAAATATTCAGCCCCATACTGTATATGTTAAGAATGGCTCCCACCTTTTATGAAATATGCAAACTTTATTATGAGCAATACAACTTAAATAATCTAAAGAAATTATTCAAGAAAAACTCTGTGCCTAAGTGATATCGAAGGGGCTTTTTCTGCTATCCAGTTTAATAAAATACATTTTCTTGCACAGAATGTCAAGAGCCTATAGAGTACTGTATGTTAATAGAACCTGATTTTTTGATGTACACAAGTAATAATAGCTATGTTTTCATCCAAAGATGCAAATTAAATTCATGCACTTATAATATTGCACATTTGATATGCGAATAAAGCGACGTTTCAATCCAAATAGTCAAAGATTTAAAAAAAATGGTCACTTGCTGATTAACTGGTGCCAAATATCAAAAGTAAAAACTGAATTTGCTGCAGTAGGACAATCTGTGTGAATTTTTTCTTTATTTAATAAATGACTTGCGCCTCAGAAGACAATGCCGACACGCAATGAACGTGTGGTGTCGTTCAAAGCCGTCAAACACAGAGCACAGACACTCTTAACACTTCTGGAGGTTATTAATAATATAGTAACACTAATACTGGCATTTTAGAATGACCAAAACAACATTTCAGATGCTTTACAGTGTGCTCAGCCTGCTGGTTTGTCCATTTGCACGCATTTTTATCATCACATCATCTCTTATAACAAAATCACATTACCTTTTTTTTTAAAGCGCATGCTGCAGTTGTTTCGGTAATAGTGTTTCCATTGTATTTATGTACATCTTATCTAATAAAAAGTTCATCCTACTCTATTATGTGCATGTTTTTATGCACATTTTAAAAATAGATGCGCATCTTGGCATTTCCATCAAGCAGTTTTTTATTTGCATATCTAAAATGCACATAAAAATAGTTGGAAACATTATTTTATATTTAATATAGTAAAGATTAAACGGGTAGTTTTGAGAATTTCAATTCTTATCTGAGAAATGTACCAGTTAGCAGTATGAATATGTTTTTTTTTTAATATAATTTTAAATTCTATTTTAGACATGCGACATCAGATCTGAGGGAACAAAACGATACCTCACGATCAAGAATGTTCAGCTCGATCAGGCTGGCGAAGTTACATACCAAGCTCTTAATGCCGTGACGAGTGCTATGCTCAATGTGAAAGGTAAGAGAACAATGAATATTTGTCTTAAACAAAAGCAAAGACAAATTCTGTTTTTCAAATGTGGATGAATGATGCTATGGACAATGTTCATTCATGCCTACCAGAGTTGGAAATGGAGTTCACAGTTCCACTGAAAGACGTTACTGTGCATGAAAAGAAACAGGCAAAGTTTGAGTCCACCATCAATAAGGATGTATCTAAAGTGATTTGGTTTAAGGGTTCTGATATTATTACACAAGGAAATAAATATGAAATCCTTGATGATGGAAAGAAACACATCCTCATTATAAATAACTGTGCCTTTGAGGATGAGGGAGAATACAGTATTGAGGTCTTGGGAAAATCATCAAAAGCAAAAATGATAGTAGAGGGTAAGTCTTGGTTATCATCTTGGTTAGTGAAGTGTTGGTCAAATTATTTTCTGATAAAATTTAACCAAGCGTGTTTATTAATGAGTAGCCTAACAAATAACAAATAGTAAACAAAAAAATATGCTAATAAAATTACTTTTCTAATAAACTCACTAATAAATTCACTCATTTTCTAAGTTTTTTGTATAACCATTTATTGCGCCCATAGTCAATTTGTTATGCAATGAACTAATGTCATAGGTATGAGGCTGAACTTCACGTCAACATTAAAGGACCTAACAGTGAAGGAAGGTAAAACAGCTGTATTTGAGCTTGAGCTCTCTCATGAGAATGTCGCTGTGACATGGTACAAAAATGAAATAAAAGTGCATCCAAGCAGAACCGTGTTCACCAGCGTGGTGGGAAAGAAACACACACTAGAAATAAAGGAAGTATCACTAGATGATACTTGCCAAATAAAAGCAGAAGCTAAAGGAATATTCACAACGGCTAAGCTGCTGGTGATAGGTAATTGTATTTTTATTTTACCATTATATTTATTTCATCAACTGAACAAACTCTTGTCCCCTCTTCCCTTATTTTTGTACTTCACCAATCTATTTATTTATTTATTTTTGCGTAGATCACTATTCATGTTCTAGTTACTGAATTTTAACATGGCAATCTGTTTTTACAGAGGGCGATGCATTTTTCACCGTCAAGCTACAAGATTATACTGCAGTTGAGAAAGATGAAGTCACATTTGACTGTGAGCTCAGTAGGGATGTTCCTGTGAAGTGGTTCCACAATGAAATTGAAATTAAAGCCTCCAAGATGGTTACCATGAAAGTCGAAGGCAAACGAAGAATCCTTAATCTGAAGAAAGTTGAGAACAAAGAAAAAGGTTTATATGTTTGCGACTGTGGAACAGACAAGACTTCATCCAACCTAAACATTGAAGGTAAGTAATGAAGTTTCGCATAGTCAGTTAACTGGGTAATAGCTAGGACCAGACGCAATCTGCGGACATTTTTGGCTATTTCTGTGCAGAAATTGTGTAAAAAATCTGCGGATTTATGCAGAATGATTTTGGGAGGATCATAACTAAAACCTTACTAAATCAAATAAAAGTAATACATTTTTTAACTTTATTTAATGTTTCCAATGCGAATCCAATTACATCCAGTTTATTTGGTAAACAAAGCAAGTCTCTCATATAAAATCTCTACTTAAAGACAGAAAATATTACTTTACAAACTGTATTGTAAATAAATCATAGGAATATTTTAATATTAGTCAGTAATAATACTGAAATTTATTTAAAAACTAAATAAATATAAATTTCCACACATTTCCACAATAAACAGAATCAATGATAGGCTAAAAAGCTGTGGAGTTCTGCACGCGCAGATTCCTTGTGGGCCTAGTAATAGCTAGATACGATCCTTTAGTGGTGTAATGGATTAAAAATCTCACAGTTCGGATCACACTACAGTTTTTGAGTCACAGATTCTTTTTAGATCAGCAAAAAATGGAGTAGACAAATGTCATTTACTTTCCATTTATACAAAAATATCACTGAAAAAACAACATAACATTTTCAACAAACATAAATTAGAAACTGTAATTTTAATAAAAATCAATAAAGAACCAGCTGAAAAAAAAGGAAATATTCAATACAAATATGATCTTTGTTACCGTTGCTGATAATGCTACATATAGAAATCTACCATTCTCCAGCGTCAAGTTCCATTAAACAGTGATTTTAATGTTTACCATAAACATTAGTGTTTATATCTGAACTATAAACTGTTCTCCCAGTACTTCTGTGTTGTTTAATTGCTTGTAACTAACTGAACAAGTGTAAAAACTGAATCTTGATCAAACGCAGAATTGAATGCAGTGCTTTGATGAATTAATAATCAAATGCAAATCATTATCATTTATCATTCATGTTGCGCGGGTTTGAATTGAGATCACGATATTTTATTGTTTAAGTGTGCAGTTTAACACTGAATGCATTAATGCAGGGTAAACAAGCAATGACAGAAAACACCTTTAATTAATAACCTAAGAAAGCATTTAGGTCCCACCACAACTTTTTCCATCATCATTATATTTTACTGGGAAGCCAAAATGCTTTCATACATGTGATTTGAATGACGTGGGAGGCGATCTCTCTGCAATAGTTATAAATGTTGGATTAACCTACAAGTTTAAAAAAAGTTATTGATCTGTGGGTCATTTCTAGGGCCAGACCGAATCTGTGGACATTTTTTGCTATTTCTGCGGAGTATTTTGTTAAAAATCTGCAGATTTATGTGGAATGACTTTGAGAGTATCATAACTAAAACCTTAATATATGAAATAAAAAGTAACACCTTTTTAACTTTTATTTAATGTTTACAATGCAAATCCAATTAGATCCACTTTATTTGGTAAACAAAGCAAGCCTCTCATATAAAATATCTACTAAAAGAAAATATTACTTTACAAACTGTATTGTAAATAAATCATATGAATATTTTCATATTAGTCAACATTATTACTGATGTTAATTTAAAAACTGAATAAATATAAATTTCCACACATTTACACCAGTAAATAAACAGAATCAATGATGGGCTAAAAATTTGCGTGCAGATTCCGTGTGGCCCTAGTCATGTCCATTCCAAACTGTGGGAGCGCACCCCTACTATCCTTAATCCTCTGCAGTACAAATACTGAAAAATGTATTGTCTTATTTGTAATATTTAAAAAAAAATTCAAAATAACATTTTGTTTTTAACAAATTGTGTTTTATTCAAGCTCGTGACATCAAAGTAGTTAAACCAATTTATGGTGTTGAGCTCTTTGATGGTGAGACGGCACGTTTTGAGGTGGAAATCTCAGAAGATGATGTCCATGGCCAATGGAAACTGAAGGGCGATGTCTTATCTTCTTCACCTGTGAGCACATTTGCATTAACAAGTCTTTTGCGATGGACATAGTGTACTTGCAACTTAAACAGATCTTTTTTTCTCATTTGCATTTTGTCAACAGGATGTTGAGATTATTGAGGACGGGGCAAAACACACATTAACACTCTACAACTGCAGAGTCTCCCAGTCTGGAGAGGTTACCTTCCAGGGAGCTAATGCCAAGTGTTCTGCAAATCTTAAAGTTAAAGGTATTTGAATGTGTAAACTTAGTACTGAAAATGTCTTCAATCTTATATAGTCTTATAATCTCATCTTCCTGTTCTCCTGTGTCACAGACTTGCCCATTTCTTTTGTCATGCCTTTGAGCGATGTACAAGTCTACGAGAAAGATGAAGCAAGATTTGAGATTGAATTGTCAAGAGAAGCTAAGACTGTCCGTTGGCTAAAGGGATCTCAGGAGTTGAAAGTTGATGAAAAATTTGAAATCCTCACAGAAGGGAGAAGACATATTTTAGTGGTCAAATCTGTTGCCTATGAGGATGAGGCGAAGTACATGTTTGAGGCAGAGGACAAGAGATCATCTGCCAAACTTGTTATCCAGGGTAATTACAATATTATTTAACAAATTGTTATCTGCAATATGTGAGGAACAGCAATCATTAACCTAAAAAAACGTTTCTGATTTGCATTTATTGTTCTACTCAGGCATTCGTCTGGAATTTGTCAGACCTATTAAAGATGTCACTGTTAAAGAGCGTGAAACTGCAGAGTTCAGCATCGAACTCTCACATGAGAAG
>CAIGQQ010003610.1:5687446-5719711 GCA_903798035.1 Danio albolineatus | reverse complement strand
TATATATAAAGAGTATTCTGTAAATATTTTTGCAAAACAAGCAATAAAGAAGCAAGCAAACAAACAAATAAATAAGGAACTATGCTATTTGCAGGTGGTCACCAGAGCTGAAGGAAGACTGCATTCCCTGACCCTGAGAGATGTCAAGATGACAGAGGCTGGGGAAGTGAAACTTACTGCAAAAGACTTTGTGACCCAGGCCAAACTTACCGTCAATGGTATGATAAATTAAAAAATAAATAAAATATTTACATGTCTCTTTTATATTAGTAGAATTAAGAGAATATTTTAGCAATATTTTCAGTAAGTTATTAATTGAATAGTTGTTTGTTTTTGTTTTAAGTTAAAATTTTTAAGTTTTGTAATTGTATTATGCTTTTTAGTCTTTTGCTATAGTTAGCAAGTCTTTAGTCTATAGATTTTGTAGATTTGTATTTTTTTACTATTATTTATATTTTATTATTGTTATTATTTATATTATTTATTTATTTTAGAAAATGTTGCCATGGCAAGTATCTTAAATAAAATGTATACTTCTATTCTTTATTGCTAACAATAATGTATTCTCAAGGGATTTTTACATTTGTCATGTTGCATATCACAGAGCCACCAGTGGAGTTCTCCAAGCCCTTGGAAGACCAGACTGTTGAGGAGGAAGCCACTGCCATTCTGGAGTGTGAACTATCCAGGGAAAAGGCTGACGTGAAGTGGTTCAGAGATGGACAGGAAATTCGTAAAACCAAGAAGTATGAGATGGTGGCTGAGGGACGCATAAGAAGACTGATCATTAAAGAATGTAGCCTTGATGATTCCAAGACGTATACATGCGATGCAAAGGAGTTTAAAACATCTGCTTTCTTAAATGTTGAACGTAAGTTTTCAGAAAAAAAAATCTGGCATGTAAACATTTGAGCAAAGCCAGCTAAGTAAGAATAATTAAATAGTCACACAGTGCATTTGCGTAATGAACATGTACATCTATTTTTAGCTCCATTCGTTGAATTCTCTAAGCCTCTTCATGATGTTGAGGTTAAGGAGAAGGAATCTGCCAAGTTTGAATGCGAAGTGTCCCGTGAAAGTGCCAAGGTATTTACTACAGAAATCTGTGTGGAGTTCAAAAGACTAATGACGCTGAAATACATTTGTTTTAATTGTCAATTTTTTTTAAAAAAAACTGTAATATAAACAATATAATTTGAAGTTTCAGAATGTCTTTTTATTTTAACAACAGCATTAACCCAAACTCATGATAAAGAGAGGATGAATTCATAATTGTTTGTTGCACAGGTTCGCTGGTTCAAAGATGGCGCTGAAATCAGAAAAGGCAAAAAGTATGAGATTATTGCCAAGGGATTACAGCGTATTCTCATCATTAGCAAGGCAGTGTTTGATGATGAAGCAGAATATGAATGTGACGCAAGGACATCCAAATCCTCTGGAATGCTGACAGTTGTTGGTGAGTTCTGTTTCATTTATTATTGTATCCAAGCTGAAGTCAAGCATTAATGGCAGTTTCTTTCACTGTGCAGAGGAGGAAGCTAGATTCACAAAGAACCTGGCCAATGTTGAGGGCACAGAAACTGACAGCATTAAGATGGTTTGTGAGGTCTCAAAACCCAGTGCAGAGGTCACATGGTACAAAGGTGACCAGGAGATCCCTGAGGGTGGTCGATATGAACATGTTGCTGATGGAAGAAAGAGAATTCTTATCATACAGGACCTCCGTATGGATGATGCTGGAGAGTACCACTGTAAGCTTCCTGCTTCAGAAACAACAGGAACTCTAAAGATCAGTGGTAAGTGTGAAGCTTAGATTCTTTCAAATTTACTTTTATAATAAGGTCCCTTAAGCTTAGGGTTGCTAAAGCCATTAAAAATCTAGAAAGTATGATATACTGTATTTATCTTTGCTGCTTTTTGCATGGCCATCTAAAATGAGCTTTGAAAATATAATAAATAAAATGAACATTTTTATATTTAATATTTTGTTATTTTAAGGAGCTCTTTGGCTACAAATTATATTTACTGTATCCAGTAGTAGTTGTTGTTAACCACTTTTTTATTTCCAGTTTAAACAAACTTTAAAAAAATTAAAAACCTATTCAGTATGATTTTTTCCCCCAAATATGTTTATTGCCCCCCGCCATCAACTAGGCATACAATAACAATGCAGCCTACAAAACAACACATATCCACACCCTTCATATATATGTATATACACATATGCATACACGCATATACACATTCAGATAACATAACTAAAAATAAAATTAAGAAATCAATTTTAAAAGGTAAATAAAACAATAATAAATTAATAAAAACAATAGCTGCGTCCCAAATGACACACTATACACTATGTACATATGCACTTGCACACTCAACAGCATAGTATATGTATGTAGTGCTGTCCCAAATGGAGCACTAATGGCTTTTTTACTAAGCGGAAGTTCACACCGTTTTCCTGATGATGTTCGATGGTTGCCAAATTAGAGAAATAAATGACCAAAATTCCAAAATAAACCTGCCATGAGTATAACCGCATTCACCGTTGGGAGGTGCTATAATCACTCTCGTAGGAGAAATTTGCTTTCACAGTCCAAAATAAATAAAGTTATCCAACATGTGCGAACGATAGCTCCGCCCCTTCCGTTACGTACACAAAGCTCCGGTTGTTGAGTGCGTGAAGTGTCCATCAGTTCACACTTCATATTACCGGCGGAATGAGTGCATCATCCGGGTAATTAAAGTGCACTTATTATTTTTAGAGTTTTCAGTGTAAACGCACTTATTACACTATTCATACTACAAAATGGCGTAGAAAAGTGCACAAGTATTCGATTTGGGACGCAGCTAATGAATTGAATCATTGAAAAATGGATGACAGAAATAAAACAATAATACAATATAAAGTACATGTTTACAAACACATTTTACATACTAATCATACAGTATATGGTTCCCAAAGATCGTCAAAGTCCTTCTGCTTGCCTTTGATTATATAAGCGTCTCTCCAGTCCAATACAGTTCAATATTTGTTTTTTCCACAAATCTATGGATGGAGTATCCATGTGTTTCCAGTATAATGCAATGTATTCAGTATGATTAATCTTTTAAAATAACATCCATGATATTTTTTTAAATAGCAAGAATTTTTTTTTATTATTTGGAAGTAAAAATCGAGAAGAAAAGGACCAACAGAGAATTAAAATTTAATTTCATGGTTGGAAAAATTACAAAATACATTTTTATACATCAAATATAAATTTTTCTAGTATAAATTGTAAAGCATCCTAGTGCTATTATTATTTCATTGCAAACTCTTTCAAATTTTTATTTTATTTTTTTATCCACATCCATCTCAAATGACTGTGGAAAAAGTCAAAACTCACTCGTAAATGTTTGTCGTGGAAATCATGATGTACTAAATAATCACAGTGATAATTTGAATATTCAATGATGTACTTAAAACTCATTTTTTCAGAGCTGGCAGCTGAATTCATTGCCAGACCCCAAAACCAAGAGGCTGTTGAAGGTGAAAAGGCTGAGTTTGTTTGCTCAGTGTCTAAAGACAACTATGAAGTCAAATGGTTCAAAGGAGACAAAGAACTTACAACTGATGATAAGTATGAAATCGTCGTTGATGGCAAGAGGAGGGCCCTCGTCGTTAAAAACTGTGAGCTGAAAGATGAGGGTGCGTTCATTGCCAACATTGGCTCTGTAAAGGCTTCAGCAAACTTGTTGGTGATTGGTAAGTCTTTTGTTTGTTTGCTTGCTGTCTTTCTCTCTTTTTCCTATTAAGTCTCTATAGAAGTGATTTTGAGAAATTTCGAAAAGCATTTGCCTGAAAATGTGTATCTTGTCTTATTAGAAAAACTGAGGATTATCACTCCTCTCAAGGATACCCAAGTAAAGGAAGGACAGGAGATTGTTCTCAACTGCGAGGTGAACTCAGAGGGAGCTAAAGCCAAATGGCTGAAGAACAATGAGACAATGTTTGAGAGTAGCAAATTTGTGATGGCTCAAAGAGACACTGTGTTCTCGCTGAGAATCAAAGCTGCTGAAAAATCAGATGAAGCTCTTTACACCATTACACTGACAAACCAACGTGGAGAGCAAGCCAAGTGCTCTGCCAACATCAGTGTACAGGGTATGCCATTGTTATATGTCTGCCTTTTATACAATGTCTGATTTCCCCACATACAACATGTATATATATATATTTTGTGCATTCACAGAGGAAGCCCTCAAGATCATTGAGCCGCTGGAGGACTGTGAAATAGAGGAAAAGAAAACCATCACTTTCACTTGCAAAGTGAACAGACCGAATGTAACAGTTCAGTGGATGAAGGCCGGTCAAGAGATCACTTTGAGCAAACGTATTCTGTATCGTGTGGACAAAGACAAGCACACTCTGACCATTAAGGACTGCAGCCTTGCAGATGAAGGTGAATACACTGTAGTTGCTGGTGCTGACAAGGCCACGGCAGAACTGATCATCAGTGAAGCCCCCACTGACTTCGCCGCTCAGCTCAGAGACCAAACCATCACTGAGTTTGAGGATGCTGAATTCACTTGCAAATTGTCTAAGGAAAAAGCCCACGTTAAATGGTACAGGAACGGACGTGAAATCAGAGAAGGACCCAGGTGAATTTTGACAACGTTAAAAAGTACTTTGTGATAGACACAAAAGTGAAAACATTTGCTAAAGTTAAAACTCGCTCTTTTCAGATATCATATGGAAAGAGATGGAAAAGAATGCAAGCTCATAATCAAGGAGTGCAGACCAGACGATGAATGTGAATATGCCTGTGGAGTGGAAGACAAAAGGTCAAGGGCACGTCTCTTTGTTGAAGGTATATATTTTTTTCACAACCTGTTACCTGTATCCATGATCTTACAGTGTAGCCAAGTTATTTGATTTGCTTATGCTCAATCTTTCTTTCTTTTTTTCTTCATCAGAGATTCCAGTTGAAATTGTCAGGCCACCTACAGATGTGTTTGAGCCCCCAGGATCAGATATTGTGTTTGAAGCTGAACTAAATAAGGACAGAGTTGAGGTCAAATGGATGAGGAACAACATGATCATTGTCCAGGGTGACAAATACCAGATGATCAGTGAGGGCAAAGTTCACAGGCTGCAGGTCTGTGAGATCAGACCCCGTGATCAGGGAGAATACAGAATAGTTGCCAAGGAGAAAGATGCCAGAGCCAAGCTTGAGCTTGCAGGTATCATAGAGTATGCACTTATGATATTATGCTTTTCATAGAAAGGGAAATATCTATCCTAACGTCCTATACTTTTCATTACAGCTATTCCAAAGATCAAGACAACAGATCAGAACCTTGTAACAGATGCAGGGAAGCCTTTTGTCATGACTGTTCCCTATGATGCTTATCCTCGCGCTGAGGCTGAATGGTTTTTTGATGACATAAGCCTACCAGGGCAAAACATTGACACATCCAATGAAAGGACAGAGTATAGGCTAAAGGAACCCAAGAAGTCAGATCAGGGCCATTACAAGATCGTCATCAAGAACAAACATGGAACAGGAGAGGCTTTTATTAATTTGGATGTGATTGGTGAGTAGAAAATCATACTTGCAGATTTAGAGACAGTTTTAAGTCTTGTGCATATCTAATAAATGTTTTTTATTTTATTTTATTTTTTTTTGTAGATGTTCCGGGACCTGTGAAGAACCTGCATGTTGTTGATACTGCTGATGGGGAGGTCAGCCTTGCTTGGGAAGAACCGGAAAGTGATGGCGGAAGTAAGATCTTAGCTTATGTTGTTGAAAGGCGAGATGTCAAGCGCAAGACCTGGACAATGGCCACAGACCGTGCAGACATTCCAGAGTACTGTGTTGGTGGATTGCAGAGGGACAACATGTATTTCTTCCGTGTTTGTGCTCGCAATAGAGTTGGAAATGGAGAGACTGTTACAACAGATGAGGCAGTTCAAGCCAAGAACAAATTTGGTGAGATAATTCATACATTATATATTTTTCAAGTACTGTATGATGTCGCATATCAGAGTTTCTGGGTCCAAATTCAAACAATGAACAATGTGCCAATTAGGGATTTAGTTTAACTTAAAATGTACTTTGGTTTAATAATTACATTTTCATTCATTCATTCATTTTCTTTTCGGCTTAGTCCCTTTATTAATCCGGGGTCGCCACAGCGGAATGAACCGCCAACTTATCCGGCATTTGTTTTACGCAGCGGATGCCCTTCCAGCCACAACCCATCTCTGGGAAACACATCCATACATTCTCATTCGCACACATACACTATGGACAATTTAGCTTACCCAATTCACCTGTACCGCATGTCTTTGGACTGTGGGGGAAACCGGAGCACCCGGAGGAAACCCACGCAACCACGGGGAGAACATGCAAACTCCACACAGAAATGCCAACTGGCCCAACCGGGGATCGAACCAGCGACCTTCTTGCTGTGAGGCGAACGTGCTACTCACGCGCCACCGTGGCGCCCCAATTACATTTTATTATTTGAAATAAAAAAAACACTTTAAATTAAAAATCTTGGTCCCACTTTATATTAAGTGGACTTAACTAATATGTACTTGCACCAAATTTAATAATTCGTTACAATGTACTTATTGTGTAAATACATATTTTTATATTGTACTTATGCTTGATTAAATACCTGTATGTAACTTACATGTGTAATTAATTTCTGTAATTACATTTGTAAATACACTGTTGACCATCCCTCTCACCTTAACCCATCCTTAAACCTACCGATACCACCAAACTTGTCCTTAACCCTCCCCCTATCCCAACTTAAGAGCACCACAAATGTTCTCAAATGCATTATGAACACAGTAAGTACATTGTATTTATTTTTTGATGCAAGTACATAGTAGTTAAGGACACTTAATATAAAGTGGGACCAAAAGGTTGATGCTTTTTATATTGATATAACTTACAGTAAAACTAAACTAACTGAAAATAAAATCAAAAGTGGCAACTACGTGGCAATTAAAAAAGTTAAAATGAAAACAGAAAGGAAAAAAGCAAAAGACAATTCTGTACTACCAAAAAATATTATAATAACCTTTATCTCCATACCAAAAACTCAGATGGCCGGACAGCAATTCACCTTTTGTGTGTGTGTCTGTGTGTGTGTGTTGATGTCTGTAACACTAGACATTCAAAAAGTTTAGCTTGAGTGTGTGCTAAAAATATATTGTGTATATAAATCTTTGAGACCGTATCCCTAAATATATATATTATATAGGGATACGGTCTCAATTAAATATATAATAAACATTTGTGTGGATGAAAAATAATAATAAAACTTCTAATCGCATTGTCTTAAATTTTTCATTAATTCTTCTGCTTCTAACAGATGTGCCAGATGCACCTCAGAAGTTTATGGTTGGAGTTGTCAATAGGTTTGGTGCCACCGTGTCCTGGGAACCACCACTTTTTGATGGAGGATCTGAGATCACATCTTATATAATTGAGCTTCGAGACAGAACCTCTGTGAAATGGGAGCCTGCAATGGTTGTTAAAGCTGAGGATCTCACAGCTACACTCAGTGATGTTGTTGAAAACAAGGAGTACATCTTCAGGGTTAGAGCTGAGAACAAAGCTGGAATTGGCCAGCCAAGTGCTGCCACAGATCCAGTCAAGATTATGGATCCGATTGGTTAGTAGAGTTTGTTTTCCGCGTTACCTATGTATATTATGTCCTTGGCAAAAAAAGCAGCAATTTTGACACATTTTTATTTCCAATTACAGAGAGGCCAAGTCCACCTCTGAACTTCAATTACACAAATCAGACCAGAGACTCAGTTCAGCTGTCATGGGAAACTCCCATCAGCAATGGAGGCAGCATGATTACAGGTTACATCATTGAGAAATGTGAAGATGGCACCGACAAGTGGCTAAGATGTAATGCTAGACTTTGCCCTGACCTGTATTATAGGGTATGTCCTTTTGTCAAATTTTGTGTTAATAACAGTAATAACAGTATTATTGTGTGAATAGATTGTTTTCTAATGGGCTGTTTGTTTACCTGTATTAAGGTTTCTGGATTGAAGTTTGGTCAGAAATATCACTACAGAGTATGTGCAGAAAATGCTGCTGGTGTGTCTGAACCAGCTGATTCAATTGGGCCACTTTTGGCTGATGATCCTCATGGTATGCTAATTAAAAATTACCCAAAGATGGAAAAAAAAACATGTGCATGCATTAATGCATTGTCTATCTTCTGTTCCACCCTTAGTGGGTCCTACCATCGATCTCAGTGGATTCAAAAATGGTTTGGAAGTCATTGTGCCCAATGCTCTTATCATCAGAGTTCCTATAACGGGCTATCCCGTGCCCAAACCCAAGTGGACATTTGGTGACAAAGAACTCACTGCTGGTGATCGTGTTTCCATGGTCACAAAGCCTACATACACTGAACTGGTTGTCACTCCGAGTGTTCGTCCAGACAAAGGAACATACACCTTACAATTGGAAAATGATGTGACATCTGTATCTGGAGAGATTGAAGTCAATGTTATTGGTATGCAATACTAATTTTACAACTTTATTATTGCCTTTGCAGAATTATTAATGTACAATCCCATTTTTGCATCTTTTAGCATGCCCAAGTGCACCCAAAGACTTCAAAGTCGCAGAGGTGACAAGACATCATGTGCATCTAATGTGGGAAGCACCAGAACATGATGGAGGCAGTCCTGTAAGTGGGTACAATGTTGAGAAGAGAGAAGTTTCCCGCAAGACTTGGGTTAAGGTGAGCTGTTCCTTAGAGTCACTTTTCTCAGTATTTGTACACTCATTGAAACATCCAAGCTCTAACAACATCTGCTCTTTAGGTCATATCTGGTGTACAGGATCTTGAGTACACTGTCACAGATGTCATTGAGGGCAAGGAATACCTGTTCAGTGTTATTGCTTGCAATAAATGTGGACCAGGAGAGCCAGCATACATTGATGAACCTGTGAACGTGTCCTCCCCAGCTAGTAAGCATTCAAAATTGTTACTCACAATTTATCTCTATCTATCTGTCTGTCTGTCTACAGTATACAATGTTTGATCAATGTAAAATCCACAACTGCAAAACCGCGATAGACACAATCAGAACACAATAGACTATTGTTTTGCTCACAGGGCCTGTCCACAAGATTTGCATTTACTTTAGGTCACATTCTATGTCATCTAGACCTGATGAGCAGCAGTGTCATCAGGAAATTACCAGCCAAAACACAGGTTGAAATGTTGCACATGGGATCATTAGTATGCACAGCAACACAGCAAACACACGTAGACTGCTTAGTATTGTGTTTAATGCACATTTAAGCATGCACATGTCTTATCACTCAGCTCTTGCTGTCATTTTTCAGGAGTGAAAAAAGGCAATACTCTTTATTAAACATTATCTGTTAATGCAGAGGTTGATATTAATTGTTGGCTGTGTTTACATTTACATTTTATCTTTAAAATACAACACAGTACATTTCTGCCTGTCTCTTTGGTTGTTTAATTTAGCTTATATTTTATTTTAGGTTACTCTGTGTGGTGGTTTAAATTAGATGCCTCACTCCATGCTAAAATAAACCGCTCCACCACTTAAGTTAAAAAAATGACCAGGGCATCTGCTCTGTTTTTTTTAAATACTTTTTTCGACAAATGAAGAATGAGATTACTTTGCCCTTGTATATTTCATAGTATATCATGCTGTGTGTGTGTGTGTGTGTGTGTGTGTGTGTGTGTGTGTGTGTGTGTGAGAGAGAGAGAGAGAGAGAGAGAGAGAGCAAGCACTGAGAACTGTGTCAGAGCTGAGCTCATTAATATTCATGACTGTTCCAAATATGGTCAATTAGGACCTTCTGATTCTAGGGGCAATTTATGAAGTAAGAAATGAGCATAGAAAAACCATTTATGGAGAATTTTTGAACTTAACTAATCCCCATACATTCTATGTAGGTATCAGAAAACTATTTAACTTAATGAATCAATGCAGTATACCTTTAATCAGCCAGCATCACCTTTGATCATTCCTACTTGACAGTGTCATTCCATTATGAGGGTTTTTAATTAACTTGTTTGAATTACAGCTGTGCCTGACCCTCCTGAGCATCTAAAATGGAGGGACAAATCAGCAAAGAGCATCTTCCTGCTCTGGGAACCTCCCAGATATGATGGTGGTGCAGCTGTCAAGGGTTACATTGTTGATAAATGCCAGCGGGGAACTGACAAATGGGAGGCCTGTGGAGATCCCATACCTGAGCTTAAGTGAGTGTGCATTCTTATAGTGGAACATACTATAACTAAACATGTCATTTGTATTTATTAAATCGTCTATCTCAGGTTCCAGGTGACTGGTCTTATTGAAGGTCAGTGGTATGCCTACCGCGTGAGAGCAGTAAACAAACTTGGAGCCAGCCGACCATGCAAGGCTACAGATGAGATCCTTGCTGTAGATCCTAAAGGTTGGTGATCTAGATCCACCAATACATTAGCCAATAACAGTATGAATTCACACTATTTACTGTAATTATTTTTTGTTAAATTACAGAGCCACCAGAGATCCAGTTAGATGCAAAGCTTCTGGCTGGTTTAACTGCCAGAGCTGGCACCAAGATTGACCTACCTGCTGATGTGCTTGGCAAACCAGAGCCAAGAGTAAAATGGACAAAAGCAGACCTTGTTTTGAAACCAGAAGAAAGAATTACTATTGACACAAAACCTGGTCATTCTACACTTTCCATTGCAAATACAACCAGATCTGACACAGCCACCTATATTATTGAGGCAGTCAACACTAGTGGCCGTTCTACTGCAACTGTTGACGTCAACATTCTTGGTATGGCATTGGTTAACATTACTTGTCATTTCAGCATAATCTAAAAAAACCTTCTACAGTTAGTTTAATCCATGTCTTATCTTACAGACAAACCTGGCCCTCCAGCTGCTTTTGATATTTCTGAAATTACCAACGAATCCTGCTGTCTGGCCTGGAATGCCCCCAGAGATGATGGCGGCTCCCCTATTGCTAATTACATTGTAGAGATGAGGCCCACAGATAAAGAGGAGTGGCAAAAACTGTCTGCTACAATCAAACAAACTGCTTTTAAAGCAACCAAACTGGTACCTTTGAAAGAATATGTCTTCAGAGTTTCAGCTGAAAACCAGTATGGCATTGGTACTCCTGCGGAGCATGTGCCTATCGTTGCAAAGTATTCATTTGGTAAGAGTACACTTCAGTAAATTATTCTATTTACATAACTTTAGTAACAAAACTAATAATCTTTCTTCGTGTCTTAGATACTCCTGGGGCACCAACCAGGGTTCAGCCTTCTGATATCACAAGAGATGCTGTTACTTTGACTTGGTATGAGCCCGATGAAGATGGTGGAAGTCCCATCACTGGTTACTGGGTTGAGAGGTTTGATCCTGAAACTGACAAATGGATAAAGTGTAATAAGTTGCCAATTAAGGACACAACATTCAGGTAGAGTGATTGTATTAAATTAAATTGTGCAATTAAATGGTGAAGGAATATTAAAAACTGTAGAAAGTCTCAAAATAATGTTTCCTTTTTCAGGGTGAAAGGTTTGCCTACAAAGAAGAAGTACAAGTTCCGTGTTTTGGCTGAGAATCTTGCAGGACAAGGAAAGCCAAGTGCTGAGACTGATCCAGTTTTGATTAAAGATCCAATTGGTATTTTATGGTTTTATTATTATTATTTTTTCTTGTTATTGTTATATAACTACATCTAATTATCTCAATGAATCTGAAATGTTGTTTTAGATCCTCCCTGGGCTCCTGGAAAACCATTTATCAAGGATATTGCAAAGACTTCAGCAGACCTGCAGTGGACTAGGCCTGAGCATGATGGTGGTGCTAAGATTGAGTCCTACATAGTAGAGCTTCAAAAGACTGGAACTGAGGAATGGGTCCGTGTAGCTGAGGATGTGCCAACAACAGAGCATTTATTGAAGGGTCTGATGGAGAAACAGGAGTACTCTTTTAGAGTGAAGGCCATCAATGTTGCAGGAGAGAGTGAACCTAGTGACCCAAGTGATCCGGTTGTCTGCAAAGAGAGACTTTGTGAGTGTTGAAAGAAGATTTTTTAAAGAGATTTGTCTAAACAAAATTGTCATAATTAAATGATCTTGACATGATTAGTTAACTAAGAACACATCTAGACATCTGTATCTAGGTGCATATTCATCTTATTCCAACTGCATTTAATTTATAGTTAACATAGATTAAAATACATCTGCTTATAAAAAAATAACATGTACCATATATGTTAAAGCATATAAACATGTTTTTTCTTTCTTCTAAAGAATAGCTTTACCAGAATAGTAATTAGAACAGTATACCTGTGGTCAAAGTACATACTGAGGTTTATGTAGTGTAATTACATCAATCCTTATATCTCAGATTTTTGATAAACTATATATATTTTTTATATGTTCTAACTGCACACAATTATATTCTTTTTGCTTTTCTCATTCCAATAGATGTTCCAAATCCTCCACGCTGGCTTGAGGTGGTTAACATCACTAAAATCAACTGTGACCTTAAGTGGACTGAACCAGATAGTGATGGTGGATCTCCAATCACCAACTATGTTGTTGAGAAAAGAGACGTTAGACGCAGGACCTGGCAGGCTGTAGACACCACTGTGAAAGATACCAAGTACACTGTCACTCCACTAAGTGAAGGCTCTCTTTATGTATTCCGTGTTGCTGCTGAGAATGCAGTTGGTATAAGTGAGTTCTGTGAACTAGAGGACAGTGTTTTGGCCAAGGATACTTTCAGTAAGTTAAACTACATGCTTCTTAATTTGTATGTATAATATGTTTTATTGCAATGATTCATTATTTTCTTTTTTCTCTAGCAACCCCCGGACCACCATATGCTTTGACTGTTGTTGAAGTGTCTAAGAGACATGTTGACTTGAAATGGGAGCCACCCAACAGTGATGGCGGAAGACCTATCGCAAAGTAAGGATATATGTCAAATAATGAACCAATGGTTTTATACAATGCAAATTAAAGGATGAGTTCGTGGCATTTAATGTTAAACAAAAAATCTCATGAATCGTTCTTTTCATAGGTATGTTATTGAGAAGAAGGAGAAGGTAGGCACACGCTGGGTAAAGTCTGGAAAAACATCTGGCCCTGAATGCAAGTACAGGGTGACTGATGTTGATGAAGGCACTGAGGTGCAGTTCCAGGTCCGTGCTGAGAACGAAGCTGGAGTCGGCCACCCGAGCGAACCAACTGTTATTATGACCATTGAGGATGCCATAAGTATGTGAAGTTATTAATTACACAACATGCAACTAATCATACTATTGCTCAAGTAGGGATAAATGTGTATATGCACCCTATAATTAGGATTAATTCATATGGATTTTGTTTAGGTCCACCTTCTCCTCCACTTGAAGTCAAGATTGTTGATGCTAGCAGAGAGCACATCAACATTACATGGAAAGCTCCAGAAAAGAATGGAGGAAGTCCAATCACAGGCTACCATGTTGAGCTGTCTGAAGCTGAAACTGAGAAGTGGATGAGGATTAATCCTCGCCCTGTTAAAGAGCTCATGTTTAAGGCTGAGGAAGGCATAATTCCTGAGAAAAAATATGTTCTGAGAGTTCGTGCTATCAATGCTATTGGAGTCAGCGATCCCTCTGAAATTTCAGATGGTGTCTTTGCCAAAGACCCAGATTGTAAGGACTATGCAATTAATATATGTACATACCTATGTTGTCACTGATCTGGTATTGGTACTTATTTATTTTATTTTATTGTTTTAATATTTTAAAGGTGCACCAACTATTGATGTTGCGACTCAGGACATTGTAGTTGTTGAGGGTGAGAAGATGGATATAAAAATTCCATACAGAGCAATACCAAAACCATCAATGGTCTGGAAAAAGGGTGATACTGAATTGAAGACTGAAGACAGGCTGACATTAACATGTGAACTTAATCGTGTTCAGCTGGAGCTTCTCAAGTGCAAACATGAAGATGCTGGCGTGTACACAGTTACACTCGAGAATAGTTTGGGTTCAGTAACTGGAACTATCAATGTTACAGTGATTGGTAAGAGACCTTGTAATCATATGAAGTGATTCCATAAGTCACACTTATTCACACAGTTCAAAATTGAGCACTGTGCCTCATTATTTTTATCATTAACAGGCCTGCCTGGACAATGTAAGGATATCTCTCCCAGTGAGCTCACCAAGAATTCTTGCACAATCTCCTGGGAGCCTCCAGAGAATGATGGTGGAAGCCCAATCTTGCACTATGTTCTGGAACGTAGAGAAGCTCAGAAGAAGACATTTTTGCCTGTAATGTCTGGAGACAATGTTTTAAGCTTTGTGGTCAAAGATCTTATGCTCAATAGTGAATATCACTTCAGAGTGAAGGCTGTTAACAAAATTGGCAGTGGTGAATTTCTAGAACTCCGCAATCCTGTCATAATAGAAGAACAAAAACGTGAGTATTATTCTTATTTGTTATTATAAAATTTTGTGCAATTGTATTATGTACATTCTCTATGATCATATTGTCATATTATTTCTTAATATTTTTAATAATACTTTATTACCATTATTGTAATACAGAACATCCAGACCCACCAATTGAGGTTGGAGGACACAATCCGACCTCAAATTCAATCACAGTTACTTGGATGGCACCACCATATGATGGTGGATGCCCAATCACAGGGTACATTATTGAGAAAATTGAAAAAGATGGTGACCGATTTGAACGATGTGTGCCAAATCTGGTACCTGGGTTCTCCTATACTGTCACTGGCTTGACAGAAGGAAAAGAATACCAGTTCCGTGTCCGTGCAGAAAACATTGCTGGAGCAAGTGACCCATCTCGCAGTACACCACTGATTATGGCTGCTGATCCTGTTGGTATGTCACTATATAAGAGGTCCATTTTGAGTATGCAGATGATTTGTTTTGCTTATGTTTTGGTATGTCAAGTAAAAATCATATATTTTGTTCCATGTCTGTGCTTTAGATCCACCAAAGGTAACACTCTTTGCCCGCATTGCATCTGGCCTAAGTATCAAAAAGGGAGAGGAGATTAGATTGGATGCTTACATATCTGGATCTCCTTACCCAACTGTGACATGGCTCAGAAATGATGAGAATGTCAGGCAGCCACCAGCTAAGAAGAAACCAGAAATTGTAAAGAAGAAAAAGAAGTCTGTTCAACCTGAACCTGAAGAAGAATTCCATCCACCACTTTTAGATCGCCTGTCATTTGAACAAACCAAAAAGGGCGAGACTGCACTAATGGTGCGTGATGCCATCAGAACTGACCATGGAAATTTCACTATTAGAGTTGAGAATGCCCATGGTTTTGCAACAGCATCTTGCGATGTCAATGTTCTTGGTAAGTGACTTATGAAACAACTTTGGATTTCTCCTGAAGCATGTATTCAATCAAATATATATATAATAATATTTGTTAAAACTTACAGATAAGCCTGGCCCCCCTGTCAACTTTGGATTTGATGAGATCAGGAACACCTCAGTTGTTTGCACTTGGGATGCACCTCTTGATGATGGAGGTAGTGAGATCATCAACTACATACTGGAAAAGAAAGACAACACTACTGATGATATTGGATGGGTAACTGTGACCTCAACCCACAAGGGATACAATTACCCTGTAACCAAGCTTATTGAAGGAAAAGAGTACATCTTCAGAGTCACCGCTGAAAACAAATTCGGCTGTGGACATCCATGCTACTCTGAACCACTTGTTGCAAAGAATCAATTTGGTAAAGCTGTATTTTAGTTCTACATTTGTAACGGTAGCTGGCCTATGATTCAGTTTATTGATTTTTTTATGTTGTTTTTTTTAGAACCACCTGATGCTCCCAACATGCCAAGAATTGGAGAGGTTACCTCCAGCACAGTTGCTCTTAGCTGGCATGAGCCAAAGGACAATGGTAGCCCTATCTTGGGCTACTGGGTTGAGAGACGTGAAGTCAACAGCAAATACTGGATCAGAGTTAACAGCAATCCTCTTAGTGCCTTGAATGTTAAGGTTGAGGGTCTTATGGAAGGCCTTGTCTACGTCTTCAGGGTCTGTGCTGAAAACCTAGCTGGCCCAGGAGAGTTCAGCGTACCAACTGACCCTCAGGCAGCAATGGATCCAATATGTAAGCATGAAAAAAAATTATTGCCACAATTGTCACAATTTTATTTTTTATTGCCACAACTGGTTTAAATGTTTATTTGTGATTTTATTACTTTTGCACTATCAAGATGTTTCCTTAATTATTAATTATTTTCTTAAAATGAATTATTACTTTTGGAGGGTTAGTTTGCATGGATATTATTTATAGTGTAAGTGATCATATTTTACTTATGTGACCATAGTGAAAATGGCCTTTTCTTGCATAGCGTATTCTGTGTTTACAGAAGTTTCATTAAAACTCCTAAATCAAATTGGTTATATCAGAATTATACTTATAAATGTACCTATTTTTGCAGTGCCCCCTGGCCCACCTGTACCAAAAATTGTTGATGTCACAAATACAACTATTGATATCAGTTGGCAACCTCCATTGTACAATGGTGGTGGAGAAATCCTTGGATATCATGTTGAACGCTGTCTGGTTGGAGAGAAGGACTGGGTCCGCTGCACTGAATTTAGATGCAAAGACCGCAAATACACTGTAACTGGACTAACTGAGGGAGCTGATTATTACCTTCGTGTGTATGCTGTAAATGAAGGTGGACATGGAGCCCCAGGCGTGACTGAACCTGTTCAGGCCAAAGAACCTGAAGGTATGTTGAATATAAATATAAAGTCCAATTGAGGAACTGACGTTAGTTCTTGAATGTTATTCTTTTAATATTTTATGTCACTTGATGTAATGCTATACCTGTTGTAAAAGAATTTCACTAAAATTGTATATCTGAATTAATTTAACAGAGGCTCCAGGAGTTGAGCTTGATATCTCTGTAAGGAATGGAGTCATCATTAGAGCTGGAGAAACATTGCGTCTCCCTGCTGTTGTTACTGGACGACCTGTACCAGAGGTTAAGTGGACAAAGGATGGTGCAGAGCCAGACAAGGAACATGTAGTTATTGAGGCAGAAATTAAAAGCAGCACTTTAAGCATCAAAAAAGCTTTAAGAACTGACCATGGCATATACCAGATCACTGGTACAAACCCTAGCGGAACCAAGTCTGTCTCTGTTAAGGTGGATGTAATGGGTAAGCCAGATTATTTTAATTTCTTCTGTTATTCCTGCTTTATTAAGTCATATTATTTACTTTTTATTCCTAAAATGTAATCTTTGTTTGGGGTGTTTTCTTTTACCTTTTGTACTAAAGATGTTCCTGGACCAGTGGTTGATCTTAAGACAGTTAATGTGAGCAAGAAGATGATTTCACTGACCTGGTCAGATCCTTTGGATAATGGTGGAAGTGACATCATGGGTTATGTTGTTGAGAGAAAGGATGCCAAAATGCACATATACAGACAACCCCTGGAAGTTGCTGCTTGCAAATGTGACATTGTTGGTCTTCTTGATGGAGAAGAATACATGTTCCGTGTGGTTGCAAGGAACAAGTTTGGCCTTGGTGCTCCTGTTGAACTTGGCCCTGTTTTAGCAGTGGACCCCAAAGGTAAATACGACAGAATGTTAATAGAATTCATATCTTGCACGATTATATATTAAAATGATTCATTTTAACACATTTTAGGAGTTCCATCTGCCCCCGAGAAATTGCGCTACACTGAAAGGACCAAGAATACTATTACTCTGACATGGGAAACTCCACGTAGCGATGGTGGTTCTCCAATCACAGGCTACTATATTGAAAAGATGAGACAAGACAGCAATGAATATGATGTCGCTAACCGCAATCTTTGCAAAGACCTCACCATCACATTGGAAAATCTGACTGAGAACATGATGTTTGACTTCAGAGTGAAAGCTGTCAATGAGGTTGGTAATGGAGAACCATCCAAACCAATCAGTGTCAATATTCAGGAAGATGAACGTATGTATTACTCCATATAATACAAATCATTCATAACTTTTAAATGTATTAATAAACAATATATATTTTTTTTATTTTAGATTCACCAACTGTTAAGTGGTTGAAATTCTTTAAGAATGATGCAATTATTGTCAAGAAAGGAGCAGCTATTGAAATTCCTGCTGAAATTGTTGGCCTACCCTTGCCTACTTTTGAATGGACAAAGAATGGAGTAGTTATTGACCAACCCACTGAAACTATGACATTGGAATCAGAGGAGATTAACAGGCAAACTATCAATACTAAAATTGGCATTCCTGTATCTGTAAGACAAGATACAGGCATGTACAAGCTAACTGCTACAAATACCCGTGGAGTTGGGCAACGCACAATGCGAGTGGATATCTTGGGTAAGGCTTGTCACTCGTTATCCATATTTACTTGAGCTTGCTAATTTTCTATGATAGAGGAAGTATTGGATGTCTCATTGTACAGTATTTATATCATACATCTATTAACTAAGTCGCTGAGGGAGCAACTCTAAGTGATTGTATTATAAGATTGTGATTATGATGCATCGATGGGATGTCTTAACTATAGTATTGCTGTTTCTCTAGATCGCCCGCTGCCACCAAGAAACATTGTGGTGTCTGACATCAAAGCTGAGTCGTGCTACCTTACCTGGGATGCACCAGAGGACAATGGTGGAAGCGATCTTACTAACTACATCATCGAGAAAAGAGATGCCAGTAAAAAGAAGTCTGACTGGGATCAGCTGACATGCTGTATCATGGACAGACGATATGGGGTTAATAATATTACTAATCTTGTTTAAACGAGAGTGGCTTTTAAAAATAAGACTGTGCTCTGTACTTGCAATTCTAATTTTTTTTTTATTTGATCCGGTTTTGAAGGTGTACAAGTTGGAGGCCTATGGTACTTACCAGTTCCAGATCAAGGCCGAGAACAAATACGGTGTCAGTGATGGTTGTGAATCAGAAAAGGTTGTCCTCAAAGATCCGTTTGGTCTTCCTGGGCCACCCCAGAGGCCAAGGATTATTAGTCACACTCGCTCATCCATGGTTGTCACTTGGGAGCCTCCAAAAGACAATGGTGGCTCAACCATTCAAGGCTACTGGCTTGAAAAGAGAGAGCGTGGAGCTGTATACTGGAGTCGTGTTAATAGGGCACCAGTAACAAAACCAGCAGTCAAGGGGCTGGAATACAATGTGCTTCACCTTATTGAGGGTGCAGAGTACAAGTTCAGAGTGATGGCTCAGAATGCAGCTGGTGTTGGACCTCCCAGTGAAGCCACACAGTGTGTGTTTGCACTTGATCCAAGAAGTAAGTAATGTTTCTGATGCTGATCTGAATATGGATTCCAAATCATCATAATTATTAAATTTCTGCATCTTTAAATATTACCTGTAGACCCACCAAGTCAACCACCAGCACCGGTAGTAACAGACAAATCCCCAAGCAGCGTCAGTCTTTCTTGGACCCCACCAGATAGAGATGGAGGAAGTCCAATAAAGGGTTATATTGTTGAAGTTCAGGATGAAGGTTCACATGAGTGGAAAAGGATCAATACACCTGAAAAGCTGATCCTGACTAATTCATACACTGTGCCTGGGCTTAAAGAGAATAGGAAATGCAGGTTCAGGATTGTTGCTGTCAATGCTGCTGGGGAATCTGAGCCAAGTCCCAGAACTGCTGATATAATCGTACAGGATATTCTGGGTAATTTACTGCTGTGTGCATGTGTTGCAGTATTACAGAATAATATTTAAAACATACATGTAGAAAGTAATATAGAATTAAATATATATTTGACTTGATATGTTCACAGAGGAACCTGTCATTACCATCGATGTCACATCTCAGGAGCTTCTGAATTGCCGTGCTGGAACAACCCTAAGGATTCCAGCTACCATTTCTGGTAAACCTCTTCCAAATGTGACCTGGGAGTTTGATGGAACTGCCCCATCAGAGAAAAAGAATGAGCGTCACACTCTGCCAGTGGATTCGGATGTAGGATAAGTCACTTTTTTTTCAAAACACAGAGCTCAAACAAACTTGGAATCTTTAATCAATATATATATATTGTCATTTAAACTTTGCAGATATCATCCAGTGATACAACATCAGTTGTGACAATCCCTGAATGTAAATTAAACCACTCTGGGCGATACATCATCACTGCCAATAACAAGGCTGGCACTAAAATCGTTAAAGTTCGTGTGAATGTGCTTGGTAAGCAACATTAAATTAGAATTTCCTAAAATTCTGAAAACATCAAACCCAAAAACAGTAGCAACATCCTTACAATGCCTATGTCCTAGAATTATGTATTACAGTATATCACATAATGTGCCTCATTACTCTAGATTTGCCTGGAGCTCCCAAAGACATCACAATAAGTGACATCACACGTGGAACATGTAGACTAACGTGGAAGCCTCCAGACTGTGATGGTGGTGACAGAATTAAGAGCTACTTCATTGAGAAAAAGACTGTTGAAGGAAAGGCTTGGACAAAGGTCAACCCAGCTTGCACAACACAGTCCTTAGTTGTGCCAGACCTTATTGAAGGGCAAGAATACTTGTTTCGCATAAGAGCTGAGAATCGCTTTGGTTTTGGACCCCATACCACAACCATTCAGGGTACTAAGGCCAGGGATCCCATTCGTAAGTATTTTTTTTAAATAAGTCTCAATAAAAATGCTCAAAAATAGTTTATCGTGACTATGAAAAATACACATTTTTTGCAGATCCTCCTGATCCTCCAATAAGAGTCAAAATCATTGATGTATCCAAGGGCATTGTGACTCTGACATGGAAGCCACCTAAGAATGATGGTGGTGCACCTGTAACTCACTACAATGTTGAGCGTTTGTGGTGGGATAGCAGTGGAGACCAACAAGAGTCCTGGAGACAGTGCAACCGCCGTGATATTGATACCACTACTTTTAAAGTGGAGGATCTTCATGAAGGTGCTGAATATGAATTCCGTGTTAAGGCTGTGAATGAGATTGGTGCAAGCAGACCTTCCTCTACAGCAGGGCCAATCATTGTTAAGGATCAGAACAGTATGTACAGAACCACACACACACAAACCAATTGAACAAGTCTGAGAGTTGCATTTAATACCAATCATCTTCCTTCTGTTCACTTTCAGGGGCACCTTTCATTGAGCTTCCAGAATTCATGGAGGTTGAACAGGGTACAGATGTCCATACTGTTGCCAAGATTAAGGGTTGCCCATTCCCAACTCTCACATGGCAGAAGGCTCCACCTCACAAGGGTGAAAACAAAGTTGACGTTGAATATGATGAGCACATCAACAAGCTTGTGGCTGAGGATAGCTGCACACTGTTGATCCAGCAAGGCAAACGTGCAGATACTGGCCTCTACACACTTACTGCTAGCAATAGCCTTGGCACTGTTTCAAAGGAAATGAGGCTTAATGTTCTAGGTAAATTGCAACCATGATTTTGTTTATATATGAAGACATAACTGCTTTTAAAAAAATAACATCACTCTCTTATTTTAAAACAGGACGTCCTGGGGCTCCATCTGCACCTATCAAATTTGAGGAAATTCGTGCTGAACAGATAACACTGTCATGGTTGCCTCCAAAAGATGATGGTGGCTCTAAAATTACAAACTACACCATTGAAAGACGTGTTGTCAACAGGAAGACCTGGATACCTGTCACTAGTGAACCCAAAGAGAGAATATATACAATTGAGAATCTAATGCCAGGCCATGAGTACATTTTCCGGGTTAGGGCTCAAAACAAATATGGTGTTGGTGATCCTCTTGATAGCGATCCTGAAGTAGCCAGAAATGTGTTTAGTAAGTATTCATTCACACCTTTAAAGATGCTATTTATGGAACAGTTCATTCAAAAAGATCACAATCCTTTTATCGTTTACTCACCCTTCACTTGTTTCAAACATGTTTGACTTTATTTCTTCTACTTAATACAAAAGACTAGAAAAATGAAACCATTCACTTCCATAGTATTTGTTACTGGAATATTGATTACATTGTTGCATAATTCTAGCTTTCTTACAAATCATCTTTAGTGTTTACAGAATACAGAACTCATAAAGGTTTGGAACAACTTGAGTGTGAGTAAATAGTAAATACATTTTTTAGTTTTGGATGAACTATCCCTCTAAAATATGTTGTATGTTAAGATTACATTACATACATAATTATTTTACTTCATAATATTGATTATGTTGTGTTTTTGAAGTGCCACCTGGCCAATGCGAGAAGCCAACACTATCTAGCATCACAATAGACTCCATGACTGTGAATTGGGAAGAGCCAGAGTCAGATGGAGGCAGTCCAATCACAGGCTATTGGCTGGAGCGTAAAGAAACTACATCTAAACGCTGGAGCAGAGTAACTCGTGATCCCGTCCGGCCCATGCCAATGGGTGTATCTCACAGAGTCACAGGTCTCATTGAGGGTTCTCAGTATTTGTTCCGTGTAAGTGCAATTAATGCAGCAGGAGTTGGACCTCCAAGTGAGCCATCTGAACCAACATTTGCCAGAGAACCTATAGGTAGGAGAAGCATTCAGTTTGAGATTCTGTAGCTTAAATATTTTAATAACATGCTCTCACACTATGACAAATTGTTTTTGTAGCTCCTCCTTCTCCTCCAACTCCTAAAGTCACAGACTGGACAAAGACTACAGCAGACTTGGAATGGATTCCACCTTTGAAGGATGGAGGTTCAAAGATAATTGGATACTTTGTTGAATACAAAGAGGAGGGCACAGAAGCATGGGTTAAGGTTTGTTTTAGAGCTGCATTTTGGCAAAAAAGGTATACTTTTATATAGTTGCACAAAAATAAAATACTCTGTTACAGGCCAAAGAGAAGGAAGTTAGAGGAACTAAATTTGTGATCACTGGACTGAAAGAGAATGCATTGTTTAAGTTCAGAGTCATTGCATTGAATGCTGCTGGTCTGGGTGAACCAGGTGAAGTTGCTGATGCTCTTGAAATGAAGGACCGTATAAGTAAGTCTCAGTAATACAATGTTTAACTCAATTAAGTCTTGTTTATTTGCTTGTGTGAGAACAAAAGCCTAGTGATTTATATGCATTTTGAATTTATTTAACAATTGTTATTTCAGTTTTGCCAGTCCTTGAGCTGGACGTTTCAGTAAAGGAGAAGATGGTTATTCATGCTGGAGGTGTTATTCGGATCCTGGCTTACGTGTCAGGCCAACCTCCCCCTGTGATAACATGGAACAGAGATGAATACCCTGTCCCATCAGAAGCTGTCATTGAAACGACCTCAATCAGCTGCTCGATGGTAATTAAAGACTGTACTAGAGCACAACGAGGTGTTTATACAATAACAGCCAAAAATGATGGAGGAGAGGTGAAGAAGTCTATCATTGTTGAAGTACTTGGTAAGTAAGAATTATATAGTAAAAATTACATATTTAACTACAAATAGTCCACACATTACATTAAAATAGAGGCATTATAAAAATTTATTTATCTTATTTGGCTTCTTCAGATGTCCCTGGTCCAGTGGGTGTACCATTCACAGCTGAAAATCTTACAAGTGAATCATGCAAGTTGAACTGGTTTTTCCCTGATGATGATGGTGGATCTGCCATCTCCAACTACATTATTGAGAAACGTGAAGCTGAGCGCAAGGCTTGGACCTCTTGCTCCTACACAGCTGGAAGACAAAACGCTGTAGTAAATAATCTGGTACTTAAAAAGGCGTATTTCTTCAGAGTTGCAGCTGAAAATGCAATTGGAGTAGGTCCTTTCAACCAAACAGCATGTGAAATTGTGATTAAAGATCGCATCAGTAAGTATTTGTCGTTCTATATTATTTCCTTGGTTTTAAAGTAAAATAAAGTAAAAATATAATATGACTAAGTTACACAACTCAAAAAAAATTATATTCGGCATTGATCGTGGTAAATCATCATTTGACCTCTTTGTGATTAGGTGTTCCAGATCGCCCAGAAGAGCTTGAGGTGACTGCCATTACTAAAGACTATATTAGTCTGACTTGGAAACCACCTAAAAATGATGGAGGATCTGAAGTGATATCGTACATTCTTGAAGCACGCACGATTGGCAAAGACAAGTTTGTCAGACTGACTAAAGACAAACTGATGGATAGGAGGTACACTTATGATGGTCTCCGTGAAGGTGAAACATATGAATTCCGTGTCAGTGCAGTGAATGAAGTTGGACCAGGCAAACCATCATTCTCCACTAAGCCAATTACATGCAAAGATGAACTTGGTATGTCAAAAGTTTTTTTTTTTTTTAACTCTTCAACTTTTTTTTTACTCTGCTAAATTAATAATCTTTTATTTATATTTTTTTCTCTCTTTTCCAATTTCAGAACCCCCTACAATTGAACTGGACTTCCGCGATAAAGTGGTTGTGCGTGTTGGAGAAAGCTTTGCACTCCAAGGCCGTTACACTGGCAAACCAGCCCCATCTGTCACCTGGTCAAGGGATGACAAAGAACTGAAAGCAGACAATCACATAAAGTTTAAAAATACTCTTACCACAATGTGCCTGGGTATTGTGAAAGCTCAACGTGGACACAGTGGCAAATATTGTGTGACAGTTGAAAACTGTACTGGTGCTCGCAAAGGCATCTGTAATGTCATAGTTGCAGGTAAGTGTCATAAAATTAAGAAATTGTTTACTGAACAATAAAATATGATAAGTAAAAATACATGTATTGTTCTGTTAAATATCTAACAACACATTTGATCTATGCATATTCTGTGCATTTTTTTAGATCGACCATTGCCTCCAGAGGGCCCAGTTGTCTTTGATGAAGTTCACAGAGATCACATGGTTATTTCCTGGAAGCCCCCTCTTGATGATGGTGGATCTGAAATTTCTAACTACATCATTGAGAAGAGAGATGTAAACAGAGACATGTGGACAACCGTAACATCTGCCACCACAAAAACCCACTGCAAAGTGCCTAAACTTGTAGAGGGCCGTGAATACGTTTTAAGAATAAGTGCTGAAAACATGTATGGCATAAGTGACCCCCTGGAATCTGAGGAGATGAAAGCTAAAGATTTATTCAGTAAGTAGGAAAAAAAAACATTGAACATTAAAGCTGTAAAGTATTTTGTTTCTAATATCCTTCACATAATTACAGGAGTACCTGAGGCACCTGAGCAACCCACTGTAAAGGATGTTTATTATGATTCAGCACTGGTTATTTGGAACCGTCCTCGTGATGGTGGAAAGCCCATCACAAATTATATTTTGGAAAGGAAGGAGCCCTCAGCAAAGAGATGGTCTCGTGCAACAAGAGATCAAATCTACCCTGCTACACAATATAGAGTACAAGAACTTGTTGAAGGCTGTGAATATGAATTCCGTGTAACAGCAGAAAATGAAATTGGCACTGGAGATCCTAGTGTTCCAAGTAAACCTATTCTTGCTAAGGATCCCATCGGTAAGTTTTAAAGTTTTGAGGATATCATTTTGTAAGTGCAAAGCAGAAATGTATTTTTATCATTTCTTACTGAATTATTCAATTCTTTACTAGTCCTGCCAAGCCCACCTGTTTTGCCTGAAGCTGTTGACAAGACTAAAGATTCTGTGAGTCTGTCATGGCGAGTTCCTCGTCATGATGGTAAAGGCAAAATTTTTGGTTACTTGATCGAGTATCAGAAGCCAGGTGCAATTGAATGGAGCCGGGCAAATGAAACTCCTGAATCATGCCCAGACACCAAGTTTGTTGTGAAAAATCTACCAGAAGGTGGAGAGTTTCAGTTCAGAATTATGGCAGTAAATGCAGCTGGAAAATCTGAGCCTGCATATGTCAAGGAACCAGTAAAAGTTCATGACAGACTTGGTAACTTCTCTCTTTAAATATTTTTTTTTACATATTAATATAAATATTGAAGGGTAGCTGTTTTATGACAATAAATATAAGTAATTAACTATGAATGTAATTGGGACTAGTTATATTTAAAATGTATAGTTGCATAATTCATCATTTATTTTTCTAACTTTCTAATCTGAATTTTTATGCAGAGGAGCCAGAGTTGTTGTTACATGCCAATATGGCACGTGACCACCTTGCCATGGTTGGCACAGATATTACACTCAGTGCCACAATTAAAGGCATGCCAATTCCTACTGTCTCTTGGAAAAAGAATGATGGTGAAGTTCCAGCCCATTGCCTTATTGAGGTCACAGCAACTGGAAGCAAACTTCACATTAAGAAATGTACCCGTGCTGACTGTGGCAATTACACCATCACTATTCAGAACGCAGCTGGATCAAAATCTGCTACATGCACTGTTCTTGCTCTTGGTATTTTTTAAAAATCATACTTTTACAGTACACACAGAGTGTACAATGAATATTTTAACAATTGTGGCACCATAATGACGGTTTCTCTTTTTGATCTAGATAAACCTGGACCTCCAAGAAATCTTGCCATCTCTGAAATCACAAGTGAATCAGCTTACCTGACATGGCAAAAGCCAGAAGATGATGGTGGTGCTGTGATTTCCCACTATGTTGTGCAAAAGAAAGATGTAGCAGCTGAGAACTGGGTTCCAGTATGTGCTGCGTCTAAGAAACTTAGCCTCATGGCTCAGTATCTGATGGAGGGAATTCAGTATCTCTTCAGAGTTGCAGCTGAGAATCAGTTTGGCAGGAGTGCATTTGTTGAAACTAACAAGCCTATCAAGGCAGTTGATCCTCTATGTAAGTATTTATTCTTTATTATTTAACGTTGTATTTTTGACTTTTTTTTAAATAAATATTAAAATTAATTTGCCTTTTTAATTTGCTCCTAAAGATCCCCCTGGTCCACCTAAGAATCTGCATCATGTGGATGTAGACAAAACTGAAGTGTGGCTTCAGTGGGAGTGGCCTGATCGCACAGGTGGAAGTGAGATCACTGGATTCATTGTTGAGCATCAAGAAGAAGGTGCCACTGACTGGGTGACCTTCAAGACTGTCAGCAATCCTCAAAGCCATGTTACTGGTCTTGTGGAGGGCAAAACCTACAGATTCCGAGTAAAATCACAAAATGCTATTGGCATTAGTCGTCCAGACACCAGTGTGCCAATAACGTGTCAAGAGAAAACCTGTAAGACAATATGTTATTATATCATCTTATTTTAAATTGTAATTACATTTTATAATGCACTAATACATCAACTATTTCATTTTTCAGTGGCTCCAACTATTGAAGTTGATGTAAAGCTTATTGAAGGCCTTGTTGTGAAGGCAGGCAGTACAATTGTCCTCCCAGCAGTTATGTTAGGAATCCCAACTCCAACAGCCAAGTGGCAAAGTGAAGGAAATGAGCTTAAAACAGAGGGCAAATTTAAGATTGTTACGGAAGGAAATTCAACAACATTGACTATTAGTGAATGTGCCAGAACTGACAGCGGAGAGTATAGTCTTACTGTGTCAAACCCTGCTGGAAGCAAGTCTGTTGCTCTACATGTCACAGTCCTTGATGTTCCATCTGCTCCAGTTGGTCCTGTAAATATCCTTGAAGTTACTCCTGATCATATGATAATACAGTGGCGTGCACCAAAAGATGATGGTGGTTCACCTTTGATGAGCTATGTTGTAGAGAAGAAGGATGTCAAAAAGGCTTGGGAACCATGGTCAGTAGTAAGTTCGGGAAGTACCAGCACAAAGGCTAAAGTCCCCCGTTTGGAAAAGGGACGTGAATATATTGTGCGCGTACGTGCTGAGAACAAAATTGGCATTGGTGCTGGCCTTGAAAGTCCCCCTACTGTTGCCAAGCAAATGTTTGATCCACCAGGTCCTCCTGGCCAACCAACATGTTCTGATATTACAGAAAATGCTGTAACAGTATCATGGGCCGAACCAGAAACAGATGGTGGAAGTCCTGTAAGTGGCTATATAGTTGAGCGCAGGGAGATGACTGGAAAATGGATTCGTGTAAATAAAACACCAGTGTTGGATATAAGATACAGGGTATGTGGTCTGTTTGAGGGCAACAGCTATGAATTCAGAATATTTGCTGAAAATGTTGCTGGTGTAAGTGAACCGTCATATCCATCAGACCCAATGAAAGCAAAACGTCCAATTACTCCTCCGGGGCCTCCCAGTAACATTAAGCTAAAGGACTGGAGCAAGTCATATGCAGATTTGGTATGGACCAAACCTTCCCGAGATGGTGGCAGCCCTATCCTAGGCTATGTTGTTGAATGCCAGAAATCAGGTTCTGCACAGTGGGATAAAATAAACAAGGATCCAATTAAGTTCTGTGCATTTAGAGTACCTGGTCTTAGTGAAGGCATAGAATACAGATTCCGTATTAAAGCCTCAAACAAAGTTGGAGATGGTGAGCCTAGAGAACTCACTGAAACTGTGCTTGCCAAGGACATTCTTGTTCCTCCTGAGGTGACAGTTGATGTTGCTTGTCGTGACCTACTAACAGTAAGAGCAGGACAGATCATCAACCTTGTGACTCGTGTCAAGGGCAGACCTGATCCTGAAATCACTTGGACTAAGGATGCAAAAGTTTTAGGCAGAGATAAACGCACTGAAATGAACAATAACTTCCCTCTTGTTGAGCTGGTAATTCAGGATGCTGTTAGAGCTGATTATGGAAAATATGCAATTCAGGCAAAGAACAGCAGTGGTCAAGCACAAGCTACAATTATAGTCAATGTGCTTGATATTCCTGGAGCTTGTCAGAATTTAAAGGTTGCTTATGTGACTAAAGATTCATGTATGGTATCCTGGGAAAATCCTGAGGATAATGGTGGCACTGAAATTACTAATTACAAAGTTGAGTGCCGACAACCAAGTCAAAGGGGGTGGACAGTTGTAACGTCTGACTGCACTAAACGACTTGTCAAAGCTCCACTTGTTCAGAATTGTGAATATTTCTTCCGAGTGAGTGCAGAGAATAAAATTGGAGTTGGCCCACAAATAGAATCCAAAACACCAGTGCTTGCTGTTGACCCAGTTGAGAAACCTGGTGAACCAGAGAACTTCCAAATCACTGAAATTGGCAAAACATTTGTCTTCCTTAAATGGAAGAAACCAGACTATGATGGTGGTAGTCGTAATCTTGCTTACCATATTGAAAAGAAGCCTAAAGAAGCAGATGAATGGGAAAGATTACACAAAGGTGCTATCAAAGAAACCTACTTCATGGCTGACAGATGTATTGAGAACCAAATTTATCAATTCAGAGTTCAAACAAAGAATGAGGGTGGAGAGAGTAACTGGGTGACAACAGCCGAGGTTCTTGTAAAGGAGGAACTTGTACAGCCAGAGCTTAAAGTCAAAATGGTTGGTACTCTTGTTGTTAAAGCAGGAGATGCAGTTTCAATTGAGGCAGAGCTCATAGGAAAACCTCAGCCTGATGTTAAATGGTCTAAAGAAAGTGACACTAGAGATATCACCAAAAGCCCAAGAGTACAGGTTGAAACTGGCAACAACTTCACAAAATTACTACTCACAAATTCAAAACGTGTGGATACTGGAAAATACATTATTACTGCAACAAATGCTGCTGGAACCTGCTCTGCTGAGGCCAAGGTGAATGTTCTTGATAGACCAGGCCCTATTAGAGACCTGAAAGTTTCAGATATTTCCATTGACAGATGCAAGCTTGCATGGGAGATACCAGAAGATGATGGTGGTTGTGAGATTTACAACTACATTATTGAAAAATGTGAGACAAAGAGAGGAGTATGGTCAATTCATTCAGCTGCTATAATTACCAACTCAGCTAAAGTTACGCGACTTATTGAAGGCAATGAATACATATTCCGTGTGAGAGCTGAAAACAAGATGGGTGCTGGCCCTGCTGTTGAATCAGAGTCTATTGTTGCAAGGACCCAGTTCAGTAGACCAGGTGCTCCTGATGCTCCAGAAGTGACAAAAATTACAAAAGACACAATGGTTGTAATGTGGTGCTCCCCTGATAATGATGGAGGGAAACCTATCACTGGTTATATTCTTGAGAAAAAAGAAGAACATGCCATTCGGTGGGCTCCTGTAGTTAAATCTCCAATTGCAGGGACACAAATGACAGTTACAAGTTTACTGCCAAATCATGAATACCAGTTCCGTGTCAAGGCTGAAAATGAAATTGGAGTTGGTGATGCAAGCAAGCCATCCAGATCATTCACTGCAAGAGATCCAGTTGGTAAGTCTAGTCACAGTCAAATATTTGGTAATATATATATATATATATATATATATATATTGCAGTCCCATTTTCATTGTTCTTCTTCTTGCAGAGCCTCCTGGTCCTGTTAGTAACTTAAAGGTTACTGACAGCTCAAAGACATCAATTACTCTTGCATGGACAAAGCCTACATATGATGGAGGTGCTCCCCTTATTGGATATGTTGTGGAGATTAGAGTTAAGGGTACAGGAAAGAAGGGGGATGAAGGTTGGAAAAGATGCAATGTTGCTGCACAGTTGATTGGAACCGAATTCACAGTCTCTAGCCTGGAGGAGAAGCTTGAATATGAATTCCGTGTGTCTGCACAAAATCAAGTTGGCTTGAGTCAGCCAACTAATCTTGAGGGAGCTGTCACTCCAAGAGAAGTATTGGGTGAGTTTATTTGACTTTTCATCACATTTATTACTCAACATTAATTTCTAATTCAATGGGGGAGGGGGGGCATGGGGATTAATTGTTAGGGAGTTGGACTTGTGATGGAATTGAAGAAGGGGGGAGAGCATGAAACCACACTCTCTCCATCTCTGATACCAAGCTGAGGTGTTCTTGAGCAAGGCTAATTGCTCAAGGGGTACTGAAATTGCTCCCTGGTTACTGGAAGCAATAGCTGCCCTCTTATCTGTGTATGCTCGCTGTGTGTGTGTGTGTGTGTGTGTGTGTGTGTGTGTACCTAATTCCCTGTCTTGATGCTTTACCCACATTTCAGAGGCCCCTGAGATTGATTTGGATGCAGAACTGAAGAAAGGAGTTACTGTTAGGGCAGGATGCCCAATAAGATTAGTTGCAACAATCAGAGGAAGACCTGCTCCAAAAGTCTTATGGAGGAGAATGGGAAAAGATAATGTTGTTCAGAAAGGCCATGTCGATCTCATTGACACCATGACATTCCTTGTTATCTCTGAAAGTACTCGTGATGATTCAGGCAAATATTCATTGAATGTATCCAGTGCAGCTGGAGAGAAAGCTGTGTTTGTGAATGTCAAAGTACTTGGTAAGTAAAAAAAATGCATCTATGTATTAATCTGTCAAATAATTTCTGATAACAAAAATCACCACTAAAACATATAAATTGAATTAAATGAGATATTGGAAAAATTAAACTATAAAATACTTAAACTATCCAACTATTCATTCTTCATACATTTTTATTTATTTTTTTCAAAAACAGATACACCTGGACCTGTTGATGGTCTTGAAGTTACTGACATGACAATGTCATCTTGTAACCTCACATGGTCTCCACCTGAAACTGATGGCGGCAGTAACATTACTCATTACATTGTTGAGAAACGTGAAATTGATCGCAAGACATGGGCAACAGTGAAAGCTAATGTTGAAAACACCACATTTAAAATTAGCAATCTTGTCCCTGGAACAGAGTATTACTTCCGTGTAATAGCTGTAAATGAGTATGGTCCTGGTGTCCCAAGAGTAACACCAAGATCCTATCTGGCCTCTGATCCAGTCAGTAAGTGCAATTCTTTGCCCAAATTTTCAATGCTTTGAAATTCTTTTTGAAAGAGTATTTCTATGACAATTGTTTCTCTTTTATTAAGGTAAGCCTGATCCACCACAAAAGGTTGATATTCTGGAGATTTCTAAGAACAGTGCAACTGTTGGATGGGTAAAACCACTGCGGGATGGGGGAGCTAAAATTGATGGCTACATTATTGATTATCTTGAACTCCCAATGCCTAAACCTCCTAAACAACCGGTGGAGGTTGAAGGTGAGGGTGAGGCTGAACCTGTTGTAGAGCCGGTGGTTCAACCACCACCTGAACCTGTGGCTGCAGAAGAGGAGAAGGAGGAGAAAAAAGAGGAATGGACACCATATACAGTTGTAAAAGGTTTGAGCATCTCCATTGCTGGACTAAAAGAGGGAAGAAAATACCGCTTCAGAGTGGCAGCAAGAAATTCCATGGGATCCAGTCTTCCCACAGAGACCAGAGAAGCTTATGAGATCAAGGAGCAGATGTGTAAGTAACAGAAATTATATATA
>CAIGQQ010003610.1:5587498-5687046 GCA_903798035.1 Danio albolineatus | reverse complement strand
TATATATATATATATATATGCATTTATCCTGAACATACTGAATTAAACTGTAACTAAAAACTATTTAATTTTGTGTTTTCTTTCCAGTTGAACCCAAAATCATTATGACAGAGCTTGTCACTGCAAAAGCAGGGGCAAAACTGAGGGTTGAGGCTCTTGTATCTGGAAAACCAGCGCCTGTCTGCCAGTGGAAACGTGGAGAAAATAATGTTGTCCCATCAAGTCGTCTTGCTGTGCACAAATCTCAGAACATGTGTGTGCTCATTATTAAGGATGTTTCGAGACAAGACAGTGGTGAATATAGCCTTGTTGCTGAGAATTCCACTGGAAAAGTTGAGCAGACTTTGAAAATCATCATCAGAGGTTAGAGCCTATCATTTTCTTCATTACGACCCAACAAAAATGGACTGTGTTATCATGTAGTTAATTTTTTACGTACATTCTTTTGTATCAGATATTCCTGGACCACCTGAGCCTCCATTTGAGATCAGTGACATTGACTCTGATGCCTGTACCCTATCTTGGAACAAACCTACTGAAGATGGGGGTAGCAATATCACTAATTATGTGGTTGAGAAATGCGATGTCAGCAGAGGTGACTGGGTTACTGCTCTTTCCAGCTGTGGCAAAGCTGGCTGCAGAATTGGAAAGCTTATTCCTGGAAAGGAATATATCTTCCGTGTCCGTGCTGAGAACAGATTTGGTATTTCAGACCCCCTTGCATCTGAAAGAATGGTTGCCAAGTTCCCCTTCGGTGAGTTGAAATTTAAGCATGTGCAGTGGCTGTCAACTTGCAACTGATGAAAAATAATTATGCAGCCTATTTGTCAGTGTTTAACAAATTAATTTATTTTTAGATGTTCCTGGTGAACCTTTGAACTGCCGCATCAATAAAGTAAACAAGGACTGTATGTTTGTGGCTTGGGATAAGCCAGAGTCTGATGGTGGCAGTCCAGTTACTGGATACTACATTGAACGCAAAGAAAGAAACAGTCTCCTCTGGGTTAAGGCTAATGATTCTGTTGTCCGCACAACTGAATATCCTTGTGCTGGCCTAATTGAGGGTCTTGAATACACTTTCAGAGTATCAGCTATAAACCGAGCTGGACAGGGCAAACCAAGCAAAAAAACTGAGTTCATCACAGCAAGAACACCTGTTGGTATGTCCATGTAATATATATTGTGATATACAAATATTTGCATATTAGATGTTTATAATCACTATTTTTTCTTTTGTTTTTATTTATTTTATTTCTAGATGCTCCTGGCAAACCAGAGGTGCTGGATGTGACTAAGAATACAGTTTCACTGGTTTGGGCCAAACCAAAAAATGATGGTGGTAGCAAGATTATTGGTTACTATGTTGAAGCAATGAGACTTCCAGGAGACACTTGGGTGCGTTGCAACACAAGTAGTCAAAATGTGCCTCGTGAAGAGTACACTGCAACAGGGTTAGAAGAAGGTGCTAATTACCAGTTTAGGGTAATTGCCAAGACAGCAGTTAACATTAGCAGACCTTCTGAAATCACTGATCCCATTCTGGTGTCCGCAGAAAATGGTAAGTCTTTCTTTTTATGTTTTAACATATAATTCAATTGTTTTCTAAATGTAATTTGCCTAACTGTGTATGTCATGATTGCTTGTCTGTAGTTCCTCCAAGAATTGAGCTTTCAATACAGATGAAGAAGATGTTGCCAGTGAAAGCTGGGTCAGATGTTTGCCTTGAAGCTGAAGTTTTTGGTAAACCAATGCCCAAGGTTACTTGGAGCAAAAATGGAGAAACGTTGAAAGCTGACAAAGAATTCAAGATGTCTCAAAAGAGACATCTCTTTTCTCTCAGCCTTGATGCCGTTACTAAACAACATGCTGGAAATTATGGAATTCACGCTGCAAATGCAAGTGGTAATACAACTGCAGAAATACAACTCAAAATTTTAGGTGAGTTTCATTGTACTTGTATTGTTTTGCTAAATCACTAAACAGCGAAATTACTTTTTGGGGCGTAACTATAATCACAATTTTCCCTAACACAGATATACCTGGCCCGCCTGCCTCTATCAAGCTTGATGAGATACTTTCAGATCGAGTCAAGCTGAGTTGGGAGGCTCCACTTGCTGATGGTGGCTCTCCAATCACAAATTATGTTGTTGATAAACGTGAAACAAGTAGGGCTAACTGGGCCCAAGTTTCTGCTAAAATCAGTCGTGATACAACAGAATGTTCAGTGGAAAGACTGATTGAGGGGCATGAGTACCAGTTCCGTGTTCGGGCTGAAAACCACTATGGTACTGGCGATGCCATCATATCAGACCCAGTCGTTGCAAGAAATCCCTTCAGTAAGGCCTTTCTATTGTTAAATTTTTATTATAGTTAAATATAGAAAAATGTATTTGATGTAATCTACTTGTCATTTATAGCTGTTCCTGGAGCATGTGACCCACCTGTCCTCACAAATATCACAAAGGAGCGTATGACTGTAAGCTGGAAGGAACCATCTGATGATGGAAAATCCCCTATTCTTGGATATTTAGTTGAGAAACGTGAAACCAAGGAAGTGAACTGGACGAAACTAAACAGAAAACCCTTGCTGGAGAGAACACTTGAGGTTGGAGGTCTTTCCGAGGGAGCTCAGTATGAGTTCAGAGTGACTGCTGTTAATAAAGCTGGCCTCGGCAAACCCAGTGATCCATCTTATGCTGCCACAGCTCTTGATCCTTTATGTAAGCATCAGAAGCACAATATGTTGTATATCACCTAATATGTGAGAGAAATGGTTAATAACTCTTAATACCTTGTTTACAGATCCTCCAGGCCAACCAGTTTCGCCCAAGGTAATAGATACCACCAACAGCACCATAAAACTAACTTGGACTAAGCCTGCAAATGATGGTGGAAGTGAAATTTTGGGATACCTTGTTGAATGCAAGAGAACTAATACAACAGACTGGATAAGATGTAATGTACCAAAGAACCTTCAGGATACAAATTACGTTGTGACTGGACTCTTGGAGAACTCAGAGTACCAACTTCGTGTTAGTGCTGTAAATAAAATTGGATTCAGCCAGCCTTGTGAAGTTCCTGAAAAACACATTGCCAAGGACGTTTTTGGTACAAATATATTTCTAACTTTAAAATAATAAATAGTATATTTTGTAAATCCTTATGTATTTTATTTGTTTAAATTATATGAATTAATTCCTAAAATATAAAAATATTTTTTCCTACGTTATTCCAGTTTCTCCTGAGGCTGAGCTTGATGCAGAGCTGAAGGACACTTTGGTGCTAACAGCTGGCAGCAAAATGAAACTTCATGCCAAAATTAAGGGTCGACCAATCCCTAGGGTGACCTGGGCCAAGATGAACACTAACATTAAGGACAGACAAGGAATCATAATCAAAACAACTGACACAGATACCCTGGTTTGTGTTGATAAAGTAAACAGATACGACGCAGGGAAATACATTTTGAATCTTGACAGTGTAAGTGGAATGAAGATGTACACTGTCATTGTCAAGGTTCTTGGTAAGTTCTGTAAAATTAACCAGATTTAAAGCGTAGGAAGTTTACTTCATATTCCATATTAACTAAAGTAAACTGTAACTCTTAAATACAGATACTCCTGGACCTCCACTGAATTTGATGATAAAAGAAACATCAAAGGACAGTGCCTCCATCCTATGGGATGAACCTCTTATTGATGGAGGAAGTGAAATCACAGGTTACATTGTTGACAAACGAGATGCAGAAAGGAAAGCATGGTCAAATGTTACAACTTCCTGCACAAAGACATCTTTCAAGATTGAAGATTTAGAGCCTGGAAGATCATATTGCTTCAGGGTTCTGGCTCAAAATCAGTACGGTATTGGTGAACCATGTGAAACAGTGGATGCTGTCAGGGCTTCTGGTAAGTGAAGATAAATATTGAATATTTAGTCTTTATTTGCAGAAAAAAAAAAGATTTCACAGTGTATTTGTTGAAAGGTTAATTTTCTATTTAATGAACTTAATAAATATCTTCCAGAACAACCTGGACCAGTTATGGACTTCAAGACATTACTGGTAACCAAGGACTCTTGTACACTTTCATGGAAAAAACCCATAAGTGATGGAGGAAGCCGCATCATTGCATATGTGCTTGAGGTCCTTAATGGCGAAGACAAATGGAAGGAGCTTCTTCGTTCAAAAAACATGCAATATAGTGCAAAGGATCTTGTAGAAGGAAGGGAGTACAAGTACAGAGTATTTGCAACAAATGATTCTGGTGATGGTCCTGTAAAAGAACTCTCGGTATTGGCGAAAGATATCAATGGTGAGATTTCCTATTTAGTTTTTACTTAGATAAGAATGCTCTTGAGATACATTGAGTGTATTGTGCTTTAAACTGCCCTCCTTATAGATTATTTTTCTATATTATTTTAGTTCTTCCAAGCTGTGACTTACGGGATTTGCCTAACTTGAATTACATTGCAAAAGAAGGAAGCAATGTTCGTCTCAAGATTCCTATTATTGGAAAGCCCACCCCTGTTGTGTCATGGAAGAAGGGAGAAGATGAAAATCTCACAGACACAGGAAGAGTGTGTGTAGAATCAACTGCTGTAAACACAACTCTTTTGATACGTGACTGCCAAAGAACAGATGCTTCAAAATACACCATCACTCTTCGCAATTCTGCTGGAACAAAAGAGTCCACAATTTTTGTCAGAGTTGTTGGTAAGCCAGGAATTCCAAATGCACCAATAAAGTTCAAGGAGGTAACTGCAGATGGTGCAACATTAAAATGGAGTGCTCCTAAAGATGATGGTGGATCAGAAGTCACTAACTATATTCTTGAGAAACGCGACTCCATTACTAACATGTGGGTTACTGTGTCTTCATCTGTGGACACAAACAGTTTCAGAGTGACTGGTCTCCATGAGGGAACAGAATACATCTTTAGAGTTAGTGCAGAAAACAAATATGGAATTGGTGAAGGCCTCAAATCAGAACCTATGGTCGCCAAGCATCCTTTCAGTGAGTGGATTTTAAATTTGTTATCAGTTGTCAAAATATGTTCTAAACACATCATAAAAATAACATCCATGTGTGAAAAAAAACTCACTTTATTATTTATAAATATTTTACCAGATGTACCAGATTCACCTCCTCCCCCACAAGTCATGAGTATGCGCCACGATTCAGCAACTCTTACATGGTTTGATCCAAGGAAAACTGGAGGCTCACCAATCACAGGTACTGAAATAATGAAAACAAGACAGTTAGTTAAGCTACAAGAAACAAAATAAAATAGGATTGTTTTTTTCTTTTGCTTACAGGCTACCATGTTGAATTCAAGGAAAGAAACAGCATGTTATGGAAAAGAGCGAACTCTGCGCCTTTGAAGATGAGAGATTTCAAAGTAACAGGCTTAACAGAGGGTCTAGAATATGAATTCAGGGTTATGGCTATTAATCTGGCTGGTGTTGGTAGACCTAGCCCTCCCACTGAGCCAATGGTTGCCTTGGATGCTATTGGTAAGAGCAGCTTCAAAGTTTTAATTCACACTCCAGTTTTTGTAAAGTTTGAATTTTATTCATTTGCTTGAACACAATATGTTACAGATGCACCTGGAAAACCTGATGTGATTTGCATCACTAGAAGTACTGTAACACTTCAATGGACTGAGCCTCAATATGATGGTGGACACAGACTTACAGGCTATATTGTTGAAAGACGTGATCTTCCAGCCAAGGTCTGGGTGAAGGCTAATACAGTAAATGTTATAGACTGTGCATATACTGTAGCAGATTTGCAAGAAGGATGCAAGTATGAATTTAGAATCAGAGCAAAGAATGCAGCTGGAGCCATAAGTCAACCCTCTGAACAAACTGATACCCTTGTGTGCACAGATGAATATGGTAAGACTCAATTACTCTTCCAACCCCATGCATTTTGTGAAAATAATGTTCCATGTCATCTGGCCCATAATGAGTATGTTAATTAGTTTTTTACCGACTATTTTGCAGCGGCACCAACCATTATAATTGATCCAACAGTCAAGGAGGGGCTTACTGTTAAATCTGGAGATACAATTGTGATTACTGCAACAAGCATTCTGGGCAAACCACAACCAACCTCAGTGTGGTCAAAGGGTGGAAAGTATTTCAAGCCATCAGATGTGTGTCAGATAGAAACTACACCTTCTTCTTCTACACTTTCTATCAAGTATGCAAGTAGGAAGGACTCAGGAGAGTACACAATTACAGCAAGTAACCCATTTGGTGTGAAAGAGGAAAATGTGAAAGTTACAATTTTAGATGTTCCTGGTCCGCCAGGGCCAGTTGAAGCAAGTGGAATTTCATCTGAAAAGGTCACTTTGACATGGACAGCTCCTCATGAAGATGGAGGATCTCCAATTAAATATTATACACTGGAGAAGAGAGAAACAAGCCGCCTGCTTTGGACCATTCTTGCAGAAAATGTTATTGACTGCCACTTTGTTGCCAATAAGCTAATCCAAGGAAATGAGTACATCTTCCGGGTTTCTGCTGTCAACAATTCTGGAGCTGGTGATGCCTCTCACTCTGGGCCAGTGAAAATGGTGGATAGTTTTGGTATGTTTATATTTCTAATAATATTAATAGTAATTATTATTTTTTTATTTAGTGTATGGTTTTGGAAAGCTGGAGGTGTGCATGAAATACGATTTAAAAGATATGTTACTTCTTTCAGGTCCCCCAGGCTCACCAGCTAAACCAGAAGTTGAAAATGTTGCAGGAAATTCTGTTATGATTGCTTGGAAAAGACCAGCTGATGATGGGGGAAGTGATATAACGGGCTACATGGTTGAAAAGAAAGAAAAGAAGGGAATGAGATGGACACGAGCATCAAAGAAAACAATTGCTGACCTTCACTTTGAAGTGAAAGGACTCAAAGAGGGAATTGAGTATGAATTTAGAGTAGCTGCTGAGAATAAGGCTGGATTTGGTGAGCCAAGTGAACCCTCAATTCCTGTGATGACAAAGCTTGTTGCAGGTAAGTAAAACAGTACAAGTTACACAACAGGGAAGCAAATTCATTAGAGAGATAGAATGTTTTTTATAGTGTTATTTTGTGACTGATTTGATTTTGACGTTTATGTGTATTTTGTTGTATTTACATTGTGCTGTGTTATCTGTTGTGCTTAATTTTATTTTTGAGAAATTGAGAAAGTTACCTGTAAAAACACTGTTCATTATATATATATATTTTTTTATTATTGTATATTTTATATAATAGTAAAGTTGTTGCTCACATCCATGTATTCGTTATAGATGTACCTGCTCCTCCAGTCAACCCAAGAGTCACAGACACAACAAAGACAACAGCTGAACTTCATTGGGGCAAACCACTTAGTGATGGTGGCATGGAAGTCACCGGATACTTTGTTGAGCACAAAAAGGAGGGAGAAGAAGAATGGATGAAAGATACATCTGTACCTTTGAGAATCACTGAGTTTGTTGTCCCAAATTTGGAGGTTGGAATGAAGTATCATTTTAGAATTAGTGCAATGAACGCAATGGGTGTAAGTGAACCAGCACAAACAGCGGATGTTGTTCAAATAGTAGAACGTGAAGAAATCCCTGATTTAGAACTCGATGTAGAACTCAGAAGAACTTTAGTTGTTAGGGCAGGCACCTCAATTCGTATATTTATTCCTATTAAAGGACGTCCAACCCCTGCAGTGACATGGACAAAAGAGGATTCACCGTTGAAAACCCGTGCAATTATTGACAATACTGAATCATACACCCTGTTGGTTATTCCTGACTGCAATAGACGTGATGCAGGAAAATATGATTTAACATTAGAGAATGCAGCTGGAAAGAAGACAGCGTCTGTAATTGTGAGGGTTTTGGACTCCCCTGGGCCTCCTCTCAATCTGAAAACTACAGCTATTGACAAAGAAAGCATTACATTGGCATGGGAAATGCCTCTTATTGATGGTGGTGCCAAGATCACTAATTACATCATTGAAAAGAGAGAGTCTACCCGCAAGGCATATGCTGCTGTAATCACAAAATGTGAGAAATGCTCTGTCACAGTTTCAGATCTAGGAGAGGGTTTGGAATATTACTTCAGAGTTTCTGCTGAAAATGAATATGGCATTGGTGAAGCAGTTGAAACTCCGGACCCGATCAGAGTATCTCAAGCACCAACTCCTCCAGAAAATGTCACCATTACTGATGTCACAAAGCACACAGTTGGACTTGCATGGACTAAACCAAAACACGATGGTGGAAGTAGAGTTACTGGGTATGTAATTGAGGCACAAAAGAAAGGAACAGATCAGTGGGCCCATGTGACAACTATTAAGGCTTTGGACTTAACTGTGAAGAATCTTAATGAAAATGAAGAATATGTATTCCGTGTGATGGCTGTGAACAGTTCTGGGCGAAGTCATCCTCGTGTAAGCAAGTCTGTTCTTATCAGAGAACAAAGTTCAGAACCAGAGTTTGACCTCCGAGGTGTGTGCCAGAAGACAGTTATCGCCAAGGCCGGTGAAAATATAAAGGTTGAGGTGCCTGTTTCTGGTCGTCCTAAACCAACAGTTTCCTGGCAGAAAGATAATCAAGCCCTCAAATTAACACAACGGACAATGATTGAAAGTACTGCCACCTCAAATATCTTGATCATAAATGAATGTTTAAGGAGTGACAGTGGAATATACTCAATGACAGGAAAGAACATTGTTGGCTCAGTCACAGATAGCATAACAGTAAAGGTGCATGATGTGCCCGGACCACCAAAGGGACCAATTAAACTGGACAAAATAACTCGTACATTTATTGAATTCTCATGGGAAACTCCTGAAAATGATGGAGGTGTACCAATCAATAACTATGTAGTAGAAATTAGGGAAACTACTAGCCAGTCATGGGTAGAGTTATCCTCATTGATTATTCGTACAACATTTAAAGCAATACGTTTAACTACAGGAGTTGAATATCAATTCCGAGTAAGAGCCAAAAACCGATATGGTACAGGGCCACCAATAACTTCGGAGGCAGTGGTCGCTGCATATCCATTTAAGGCACCTGGACCACCTGGAACACCTAAAGTTGTTGCATTTACCAAGGATACAATGACAATTGGCTGGAATGAGCCTGTTTCTGATGGTGGAAGTGAGGTTATTGGTTACTATGTTGAAAGAAAAGAGAGGAACAGCATTGTTTGGCATAGAATTAGCAAGACAATGGTGGTTGGAAATCTCTTCAAATCCACAGGACTAGAGGATGGTGTAGCATATGAATTCCGCGTGTTTGCCGAAAACATAGCTGGAATTGGAAAACCAAGCAAAGCATCTGAACCTTTGCTCGCTCTTGATCCAGTGGATCCACCTGGTCAACCTGTCCCAGTCCTTGTGTCCAAAAATGCCATCACTATTCAGTGGACAAAGCCAGAGTATGATGGTGGATTCAAAATTACTGGCTATACTGTTGAAAAGAGAGATCTTCCTGCTGGTCGCTGGATGAGAGCTAACTTTACAAATATCATTGAAACCACATTCACAATAAGTGGTCTTACACAAGAGGCATCTTATGAATTCCGTGTACTTGCAAGAAATTCAGCAGGTGCTGTTAGTAACCCATCAGAACCATCAGATCCAATTGTTTGCAAAGATGATATTGAAGAACCAAGAATAATGGTTGATGCCAAATTTAAAGACATTGTCCTTGTCAAAGCTGGAGAGATGTTCAAACTTGAAGCTGATGTTGCAGGTCAGCCATTACCATCTATGGTTTGGACAAAAGATGGAAAAGATGTTGAAAACACATCTAAACTACAGATCAAAATGACAGAACTTACAGCAGTCTTGATCAACAAAGATTCTATCAGAAAGGATGGTGGGGAATTTATTCTGACTGCAACAAATGTTGGTGGCTTTGCCAAGCATGTTTTCAATGTAAAGGTTCTTGATAGACCAGGGCCCCCACAAGGACCACTGGCTGTTTCAGACATTACAGCAGAGAAATGTGTGCTCACCTGGAATCCACCTACAGATGATGGTGGTGCAAATATCGAACAATATGTGATTGAAAAACGTGAGTCAAGCAGACTTGCTTGGACAAATGTGGCATCAGAATTGCAGGTTAATCAGTACCAAGTGACAAGGTTGCTCAAAGGAAATGAATACATATTCCGAGTTATGGCTGTTAACAAGTATGGTGTTGGAGAGCCTATTGAATCTGAAGCAATAATTGCAGAAAATCCATATGTACCACCAAGTCCTCCACAAACACCTGAAATAACAGCGGTCACCAAAGATTCTGTTGTCATCTGTTGGGGTGCACCAGCTAGCAATGGTGGAAGTGAAATCACAAACTATCGTATTGAGAAAAGAGACAGGATAAGTTTACGCTGGGTAAAATGCAACAAGAAGAAAGTTACTGACTTGCATTTTAAGATTACAGCTCTTGTTCCAGGCCATGAATATGAATTTAGAGTTTTTGCTGAAAATGCTGCTGGAATAAGTGAACCAAGTCCTTCATCACCATTTGTTAAGGCCACAGATGCACTTTTCAAACCAGGTCCACCTGGCAATCCAAGAATCCTGGACACAACAAGTTCTTCCATCACCCTTGCCTGGAACAAACCAGTTTATGATGGTGGCTCTGAAATTACTGGCTATATGGTCGAAACCTGTATTCCTGGGACTGAAGAGGAGGAATGGACAATTGCCTCCCCTAAGGATGGTGTAAAAGGAACATCATTTACGATCATAAATCTTAAAGAAAACCAAGAATACAAAATTAATGTGTCAGCACTGAATAGCGAGGGTGTTGGGGAAGCAGCACCTGTACCAGGTTCCCCCAAAGCAGAAGAACGACTCATAGCACCAGAGGCTGACCTTGATGCCGAACTTCGTAAGATTGTGAATATTAGAGCTTGTAATACACTAAGACTTTTTGTGCCAATTAAAGGTAGACCAACACCAGAGGCAAAATGGTCAAGAGAGAATGATGAACCCTTAGACAGGGCTACCATTGAAACTACATCATCTTTTACATCACTAGTTATTGGCAATGTTAACAGATTTGACAGTGGTAAATACAATTTAACTGTAGAAAACAGTTCTGGAACAAAGACAGTCTCAGTAATAGTTAGGGTTTTAGACACACCTGGAGCACCACAGAACCTAAAAATAAGCCAGGTTACTAAAGAATCTGTTTCACTTATTTGGGATCCTCCAATTAATGATGGGGGCACAAAAATTAAGAATTATATTGTTGAGAAGCGGGAGGCTACAAGGAAGGCGTATGCTACAGTAAATTCCAATTGTCACAAAACTAATTGGACAGTTGACCAGCTCCAAGAAGGATGCAACTACTACTTCAGAGTTTTAGCAGAAAATGAATATGGCATTGGACTTCCTATTGAGACTGGTGAATCTGTTAAAGTGTCTGAGAAGCCACTTCCACCTGGCAAGATAACACTTCAGGATGTTACAAAGACAACTGTGACACTGTCATGGGAAAAACCAGAACATGATGGAGGAAGTAGAGTGGTTGCATATGTTGTAGAGATGCAGAGCAAAGGCAGTGAAAAATGGTCACAAGCTGTGATTGTCAAGGTACCTGAAGCTGTCATTAGTGGTCTTTCACCTGGTGAAGAGTATATGTTCCGTGTTTCTGCAAGAAATGAAAAGGGAACCAGTGATCCTCGTCAAATTGGTGTTCCTGTGATTGCCAAAGACCTTGTAATTGCTCCCTCTGTTAAGATGCTGTTTTCCACCTTCACTGTCCTTGCAGGAGAGGATTTGACCATAGCTATTCCATATAATGCCCGTCCCAAAGCTACCATTTCATGGATCAAGGATGCAGTTCCACTTAAACGAACAACCAGGATAAACTTTTCCTCCACAGATAAAGAGCTAAATTTAGTAATTAAAGAGGCATGTAGAGATGATGTTGGACAGTATAGTATCAAACTATCAAATACAGCTGGGGAAACAACAGTGGATATTGGAATTGTTGTTCTTGACAAACCTGGTCCTCCAACAGGCCCTGTTAATGTTGATGAAGTAACATCTGATAGTGTTACAATCTCTTGGAAACCACCAGAGTATGATGGTGGCTGCACCATTAATAATTACATTGTAGAAAAGAGGGACACATCCACAACAAATTGGCAGATTGTAGCAGGGAATCTAGCAAGAACTCAAATTAAGGCAGGAAGACTGAAGACAGGCTCTGAATATCAATTCAGAATATCAGCAGAGAACAGATATGGCAAAAGCCCTATTCTAGTGTCTGAATGTATTGTTGCACAGTACCCATACAAACTACCGGGACCTCCTGGAACCCCTTTCTTGCAGTCTTCCACAAAAGATAGTATGATTATAGTATGGAACGAACCTGTCATTGACGGTGGATGCACAATCTTGGGATATCACCTTGAAAGAAAAGAGAGAAATAGCATTCTTTGGATGAAATTAAACAAAAGCCTAATTCAAGATACAACTTACAAGACCACAGGCCTTGAAGAAGGCATGGAGTATGAATTCAGAGTTTATGCTGAAAATATTGTTGGCATTGGGAAGGCTAGTAAGATCTCAGAGGGCTTTGTTGCCAGAGATCCTTGTGATCCTCCTGGAACACCAGAAGCACTCAGAATAACAAAGAATTCTATTACAATTGTATGGACCAAGCCAGAGTATGATGGTGGAAGCAAAGTCACTGGGTACATTGTAGAAAAGAAGGAATTACCTGCAGGACGTTGGATGAAAGCAAATTTCACCAATGTCATAGAGACTGAGTATACGGCAACAGGTCTTACAGAGAATGAGAAATATGAGTTCCGTGTCATTGCGAGAAATGCTGCTGGAGTTTTCAGTGATCCTTCATATAGTACTGGACCTATCATGGCAAAGGATGAGATTGAACCACCACGCATCAGCATAAATCCAGAATACACTCAAACAATTGTTGTAAATGCAGGAGACAACTTCAAGATAGATGCAGATGTGCATGGAAAACCAATACCAACAATTTCTTGGCAGAAGGGTGAGCAGGAACTTGGAAATACCATATATCGTGAAATTAAAAGCACAGATAACTACACCTGTTTGACTGTAAAGGAGGCCAAACTTGCTGATGGAGGTCAATATACTTTACTGCTCCAAAACCCTGGAGGAGCGAAAGCTGCACAAATCAACATTTGTGTCCTAGATAAACCTGGAGCACCAGAGGGACCTATCTCTATCACAGGTGTAACCAATGAGCAGTGCTGCCTTGCTTGGAAACCCCCTAAACAAGATGGTGGAAGCAAGATCACTCATTATATTGTAGAAAGAAGAGAAACTAGCAGACTTCTTTGGACAGTTGTTGAACCCAAAGTCCAAGCTGTAAGTCTTAAAATAACAAAACTCCTAGAAGGAAATGAATATATTTTCAGAGTCTTAGCAGTAAACAAATTTGGTGTTGGAGAGCCTCTCCAATCAGGTGCAGTTGTTATCAAGAATCCATTCACACCCCCAGATGCACCAAAAGGACTGGAAGTGTCTAATGTGAAGAAAGATTCAATGGTCTTAACCTGGGAAGCCCCAACAAATGATGGTGGTACAGCCATCACTGGTTATATTATCGAGAAACATGACAAGGAAGGTGTTAGATGGACCAGATGCAACATGAAATCAGTCACTAACCTCACATTTAAAGTTACCAGTCTCCTGGAGAACCACCGTTATGAATTCAGAGTTTCTGCTGAGAATGCTGCTGGGGTTAGTGAGGCAAGTTCTGCAACTGTGTTCTATAAAGCCCTGGATCCTGTATTCAAGCCAGGTCCACCACATAATCCAAAAGTGTTGGACATGACCAAATCATCTGTTGCACTAGCATGGGGAAAACCGATTTATGATGGAGGCTGTGAAATCCAGGGATATGTTGTTGAAGCATGTGAAGCAAAAGCAGCAGCAGAAGAGACAAAAACTTCAGTAGAAGAAGGAAAGACAGCAGATGATTTAGTAGTTGCAGAACAATGGACAATGTGCACTCCCCCAACAGGTGTTAAACTGACACGCTTTACAGTGGAAAATCTGAAAGAAAAGCAGGAATACAAATTCAGAGTTTGTGCACTTAACAAGCTTGGTGTTGGGGAACATGCTGATGTTGCAGGGCCCATTTTTCCAGAGGACAAAACGGAGGAGCCAGATCTTGATATTGATGCTGAGTTTAGAAAGGTTGTACGTATTAAAGCTGGAGGTTCTCTTAGGATGTTCATCCCTTTCAAAGGAAGACCGACCCCACAAATTAAATGGGAAAAGGATGGTGAGCAGATTAAGGAATCAGCACAGCTTGAGACCAGCAGCAGTTACACTTCTCTTGTGATTGACAAAGTCAGTAGGGTCAACAGTGGTAAATATACTGTCATTGCAGAAAACTCAGCTGGTGCGAAATCTGAAACAATTATGGTTAAAGTCCTTGACACACCAAGTGCTCCACTTAACTTCAAAGTTAAAGAAATCACAAAGGAATCCGTTACTCTTACATGGGAGCCTCCATCTTTGGATGGTGGAGCAAAGATAAAAAATTACATTGTTGAGAAACGAGAGAGCACAAGAAAAACATTTGCTGCTGTTGTCACAAACTGCCATAAACTCTCATGGAAAGTTGAACCGCTTCAAGAGGGCTGCAGTTACTATTTCAGAGTTCTTGCAGAAAATGAACATGGCGTAGGGTTACCTGCAGATATCGCAGATCCTTTAAAGGTTTCAGAGGTGCCACAGTGTCCTGGAAAATTAAGCGTTGTAGATGTAACCAAAACAAGTGTATCTCTTTCTTGGGAAAAGCCCATTCATGATGGTGGTAGTAGAATACTACAATACCTTGTTGAAATGCAGGTCAAGGGTAATGAAAAATGGTCTGGCTGTGCTAATGTAAAAACATTGGAAGCTGTAATCAGTAACTTGAATCCTGGAGAAGAATACACTTTCAGAGTAATTGCTGTCAATGAAAAAGGAAAGAGTGATCCAAGAACACTTGCTGTTCCAGTGCAGGCAAAGGATCTTGTCTTCGGGCCTGATGTAAGACCGACGTTTAGCAGCTACAGTGTTCTTGTTGGAAAAGACCTTCAAGTTGAAATCCCAGTGTCTGGTCGTCCAAAGCCAAAGGTCACATGGACAAAGGATGGTGCAGCCCTGAAGTTCACAACAAGGGTTAACATTTCTAATACAGCACGCAGCACTGTTCTTAACATCAAAGAAGCAGCAAGAGAAGATGGAGGGATGTATGGAATAAATGTCTCCAATGCTGTTGGACAAAAGGATGCAACTATTGAGATTATCACTCTTGATAAACCTGGTCCACCAACTGGCCCTGTGCGATTCGATGAGATAACTGTGACGAGTGTTAAATTGTCATGGGATCCTCCAAAGTTTACTGGTGGTTGCCCAATTTCAAATTACATTGTGCAAAAGAGAGATACAACTAGTACAACATGGGAGAATGTTGCAATTTCATTGGCAAGAACAACACTTAAAGTACTACGACTGAAGACTGGTGCTGAATATCAATTCAGAATTATTGCTCAAAACAGGTATGGCAAGAGCTATGCTTTGGACTCTTCTGCTGTTGTTATTCAGTATCCATATAGAGAACCAGGACCACCAGGAACTCCATTTGTGTCATGCCTATCAAAGGACCATATGATTGTTGATTGGCATGAGCCAGTGTCAGATGGGGGCAGTAGCATTATTGGATATCATCTAGAACGGAAGGAGAGAAACAGCATTCTCTGGACAAAGATAAACAAGACACTGATTCAAGAAACACAATTCAAAACGGGTCCTTTAGAAGAAGGTATCGAATACGAGTTCAGAGTTTATGCTGAAAACATTGTTGGCATTGGAAGGTGCAGTAAAATCTCTGAAGGCTTTGTTGCTCGTGATCCATGTGACCCTCCTGGAACCCCAGAAGCTGTCCACGTGAGCAAAAATTCCATTACTATCCAATGGACAAAGCCAGAGTATGATGGTGGAAGTGTAATTACTGGTTATACTGTTGAGAAACGTGATCTCCCAGAGGGACGCTGGATGAAAGCCAGCTTTACAAACATTATTGAAACTGATTTTACTGTCACTGGGTTAACAGAAGGTGCTAAGTATGACTTCAGGGTAATTGCAAAGAATGCAGTTGGTACAATCAGCAAACCATCATACAACAGTGGACCTATTGCTGCATTGGATGAGGTAGAGCCACCAAAGTTCTCAATTGACCCAGAATATACTCAGACTCTTGTCGTGAATGCTGGTGACACATTTAAACTTGATGCTGATGTACATGGTAAGCCAGTACCTTCAATACAGTGGTTTAAAAATGACAAGCAGCTTGAAAACACAATTAGATGTGACATCAAGAATACAGAAAACAGAGCACTGATTATAGTAAAAGATGCAGTTAGGCAAGATGGTGGAAATTACATTCTCCAGCTCACTAATATTGCTGGCTCTCAGACTGTTCAATTCAGTGTGAAAGTGTTTGATAAGCCAGGTCAACCAGAAGGACCTCTCCATGTCACAGGAGTGTCGAGTGATAAATGCACACTAATATGGCGTCCACCACTTGATGATGGAGGAAACACTATCACTCATTACATAATTGAGAGACGTGAGACAAGTCGACTTGCTTGGGCTGTGGTCTGTAATGATTGCAAAGCAACAACATACAAAGTGACAAATCTCTTGGAAGGTAACGAATATATATTCCGTGTCATGGCTGCCAACAGTTATGGGATTGGTGAGCCAATTGATGCACCATCTGTAATAATGAAAGATCCATTTATTCATCCTGGATCCCCCCAAATTATTGAGGTAACAAATATTGCAAAAGACTCCATGACTGTTTGCTGGAGTCCACCGGATAGCGATGGTGGCAGTGAAATTATTGGCTACATCATTGAGAAGAGAGACCGATCTGGAATTAGATGGACAAGATGCAACAGGCAAAAGGTTACTGATGTGTGCTTCAGAGTGCATGGCCTAATTGAGGATCATGAGTATGAATTTAGAGTGTCAGCTGAAAATGCATCTGGAATTGGAGAACCAAGCTTGCCAACTTCATACTACAAGGCTTGTGATCCCAAATATAAACCTGGATCACCCATGCATGCCAATGTTGTTGATACTACCAAGAATTCAATCACAGTGGCTTGGGGAAAACCTCTTAATGATGGAGGATGTACAATTCAAGGATATATTGTTGAGATTTGCAAGGCTGAAGAAGAAGAATGGACTATGTGCACTCCCCCTACTGGCTTGCGTGTTAATAAATTTGAAATCACTAAGCTAGCAGAACAACAAGAATATAAGATTCAAATATGTGCCATTAATAAACTAGGTGTCGGAGAACCTGTGGTTATTCCAGGAACTGTGAAGCCTGAGGACAAACTTGAGACCCCTGAAATTCACCTTGATTCAGAGCTGAGAAAAGGTATTGTTGTTCGTGCTGGAGGGTCAGTAAGAATAAATGTACCATTCAGAGGTAGACCAACACCAGATATAAAATGGACTAAAGATGAAGGTGAATTGTCAGAAAAAACAGTGCTTGAAAAGGGCCTTAACTTTACCCATCTTTCTATTGACTCATGTGATAGGAGGGATTCTGGAAAATATACTGTGACTCTGCAGAATAGCAGTGGCTCTGTATCTGAATTTGTGACCGTTAAAGTGTTAGACACACCTGGAGCACCATTAAGCCTTGTAGTTAAGGATATCAAGAAAGACTCTGTCACACTTGTTTGGGAACCACCACTTATTGATGGAGGAGCAAAGATCAAGAATTATGTTGTTGATAAGCGTGAATCTACAAGAAAAGCCTATGCAAATGTAACAACCAAGTGTAGCAAGACAACGTACAAGGTGGAAAACCTTGCAGAGGGGGCTATGTATTACTTTAGGGTTATGGCTGAAAATGAATATGGTGTTGGTTTGCCAGTTGAAACAAAAACTGCTTCAAAAGCATCTGAAGTGCCTCAGCCAGTTCGAAAGGTGATGTTGACTGATGTGACAAAAATAAGTGCATCTCTTGCCTGGGAAAAACCAGAGGATGATGGAGGTAGTAGGATTGCAGGATACTTGATTGAAATGCAGCCCAAAGGAACTGACAAATGGGGCGTAGCAACAAATGTAAAAACATGTGAAGGGACAGTAACTGGACTGACTAATGGCCAGGAATATTTGTTTCGTGTTCTGGCATACAACGAGAAAGGAAAAAGTGAGCCAAAGCCTCTTGCTGCTCCTGTTATTGCCAATGACCTCACAATTGAACCAAGTCTAAAGTTGCAGTTCAATACATACAGTATCAAGTCTGGAAAAGATTTTAAACTTGAAATACCCATTTTTGGACGTCCAAAACCAAAGATCACTTGGTCAAAGGATGGACAACAACTTAAAGTTACATCCAGAGTTACTACATCCAACACACCAACATCAACAATCCTGCAATTAACAGAAGCCTCTAAAGATGACCTTGGAAAGTATGCGGTTACTGCAACAAACACTGTTTGTGCCATTACAGAAGATATCAATATCATTATCCTGGATAAACCTGGTGCACCCACAGGACCAATAAAAGTAAATGAAGTAAGCAACAACTCTGTTTCCATCTCATGGGAACCGCCAGAGTATACAGGAGGCTGTCAAGTTAAGCATTACATTGTTGAAAAGCGAGACACTACAGAAAGTACTTGGCAGATTGTTGCTGGATCAGTTGCTAGAACATCCCTCAAAGTTACCAAGCTGAAAACTGGTGCTGAGTATCAGTTTAGAGTTGTTGCTGAAAACAGATATGGTAAGGGTGCACCTTTGGATTCAAAATTCATTGTTGTACAATATCCTTATAAACCACCTGGGCCACCTGGTACTCCATACGTGAAATCTGCCACTAAGGATCAAATGACGATTGAGTGGAATGAACCTGTGATTGATGGTGGCAGTTCAGTGATTGGATACCACCTAGAGAGTAAAGAAAGAACAAGCATTCTATGGACAAAATTAAACAAAACCCTTATTACTGATACAGTTTTCAAAATATGCAATCTTGAAGAAGGCATTGGATATGAATTTAGGGTATATGCTGAAAACATTGTTGGTATTGGTAGAGCAAGCAAAGTTTCAGAGAGCTTTGTTGCCCGTGACCCATGTGATCCACCTGGAACACCTGAGGCTGTTGCAATATCAAAGGACCACATTAAAATCCAATGGACAAAGCCACAATATGATGGTGGTAGCAAAGTGACTGGATATATTGTTGAAAGAAGAGATTTGCCTGAGGGTCGATGGATGAGGGCAAACTTCACCAATGTAATTGAGACTGAATTTACAGTAACAGGCATAACGTTAAACAATCAGTATGAATTTAGAGTAACTGCAAGAAATGCAGTGGGTGTTTTTAGCGAGCCTTCAGACAGCACTGGACCGATTACTGCTACAGATGAAATTGAACCTCCTAGTGTTTCAATGGATCCCAAGTACAAAGATGTCATTGTTGTCAATGCTGGAGACAACTTGATTTTAGATGCTGATATACATGGAAAACCCACACCTGATATTCAATGGCTAAAAGAGGGAAAGGAAATGGATAAGACACTGCGCATCGAAGTACGAAGCACACAAAAATATGCTTCCATTACAATAAAAGACTGTACAAGATTGGATGGTGGACACTATGACCTCATATTAAGTAACAGTGGAGGAACAAAAACAGTTCCAATAGCAGTAAAAGTTCTTGACAGACCAGGTCCACCAACAGGACCACTACGGGTAGCTGGCATCATGTCTGATAAATGCCATCTGTCTTGGTCTGAGCCTTCTCAGAATGGAGGCGCTATTATTTCTCATTACATTCTTGAGAAAAAGGAAACTAGCAGGCTCTCATGGACTGTTGTTGATTCCAACATTACTACTGTGAGTTATAAAGTGACCAAACTCCTGCCAGGTGATGAGTACATCTTTAGAGTTATGGCTGTCAACAAATACGGTATTGGTGAACATCTGTATTCAGAGGCAATTACTGCTCGCAATCCATACAAACCACCAAGTGCACCCTCTGCACCCGAAGCAAGTGAAATAACAAAGGATTCAATAACTCTATCATGGAATGCCCCAGAGAGTGATGGTGGAGCAGAAATTAAATGCTATCACTTGGAGAAGCGTGACAAAGATGGAGTAAGGTGGACTAAATGTAACCGTCAGAAGCTGACTGATCTGCACTTCAAAGTAACTGGTCTGTCAGAGGGACATTTCTATGAGTTCCGTGTGTCTGCTGAGAATGAAACTGGTGTGGGAGAATGTAGTGATTTATCTCTGTTTTATAGGGCAATAAATGCCACAACCCCCCCAGGCCCACCTCATCATCCTAAAGTGACAGATTACACAAACTCTTCTGTCTCCCTGTCTTGGGGAAAACCTGCTTCTGATGGTGGTGCATACATTAAAGGATATATTGTAGAGATGAAAGAGGTTTCTTCAGAGGAATGGGTTATATGCACACCTCCAGCTGGTATTCAAGCATCACGTCTCACAGTTGAAAATCTGAAGGAAAACGCTGAATATAACTTCCGTGTCTGCGCAATTAATTCTGAAGGAGTTGGTGAGCCTTCAGATGTTCATGGATCGGTAACTGCAGCTGAAAAGATTGAAGCCCCTGAGATTGAACTTGATGCTGACCTCAGGAAGGTTGTCTCTGTACGTGCAGGAGGATCTCTTCGTCTTTTCATCACAATTAGGGGTCGACCTGAGCCATCTGTCAAATGGGAAAAAGAGGATGGCACTCTAACTGAGCGTGCTCAGATTGAGTCCACTAGTTCATACACAATGCTTGTAATTGACAATGTCAATAGATTTGACAGTGGAAAGTATGTGTTAACTCTTGAGAATAAGAGTGGGACAAAATCTGCATTTGTGAATGTGAGGGTGCTTGATACACCAAGTTCTCCACAGAAGTTTGAAGTGAAAGATGTGAAAAAAGATTCAGTGACTCTGTACTGGGACCCACCACTTACAGATGGTGGGGCTAAAATAACCAATTATGTGGTTGAAAAGCGAGAATCAACAAGAAAAGCTTATACAACTGTTACCAGCAACTGCACACAGACATCCTTTAAAGTTGATGAACTGCAGGAAGGAGGCATTTTCTACTTCCGGGTATGTGCCGTAAATGAGTATGGCTTTGGTGTAATGGCAGAAACAAAGAATCCTATAAAGGTTGCACAGGTACCTATGCCTCCAGGAAAAATAACTCTTGTAGATGTCACAAAGAATAGTGTGACACTTACTTGGGTGAAGCCTGTCCATGATGGAGGCAGTAAAATCGTCTGCTACAATGTAGAGATGCAACCCAAGAGTAGTGATAAATGGGGTGTAAGTTGTACAGTTAAGGTACCAGAGGCTACTGTAAGCAACCTCACACCTAATGAAACATACTCATTCAGGATTATTGCAATGAACGAGAAAGGCAAGAGTGAGCCTCAAGAACTTGGTGTACCTGTTGTAACTAAAGATATTGAAATTGAACCCTCTGTTCATTTGCTGTTCAACACATACAGTGTTAAGGCTGGAGATGATCTTACTGTGGAGGTTCCTGTGAGGGGCAGACCAAAGCCAGTTGTGTCTTGGAAGAAGGACAGCCTTCCTTTAAGGCAAACAACCTCTCTTTCGATTGTCAATACTATGATTTCCAGCAAAATTGTCATCAAAGAAGCCGCTATTGAACATGTTGGCAAATATGAAATCACCCTAGCTAATACCGCAGGCACCAAGTCCACTGATATTGCCATAGTTGTTCTTGATAAACCTGGGCCACCAGCTTCAGTGAAGGTTGATGCCGTGACTTCTGACAGTATTACATTGTCATGGGCCCCTCCAGAATATGATGGTGGATGCTCTATCAGCAATTACATTGTAGAGAAGAGAGATACCAACACAACAGAGTGGCAGATTGTTTCAACAAATATTGCCAGGACCTCAGTCAAGGTACCTCGATTGACACAGGGTTCTGAGTACCAGTTCCGCATTTATGCAGTAAATCGCTATGGAAAGGGTAAGCAAATTGACTCTCCAGGCATTACTGCAGAGTACACATTCAAACAGCCTGGTCCACCTTCTACACCTCGTGTAGCTCATGCCACCAAGGCCTTTATGCTTGTCACATGGAATGAGCCAGTTAATGATGGGGGTAGCACAGTCCTCGGATATCATTTAGAACGCAAAGAGAGAACCAGTATTCTTTGGACAAAGGTTAATAGGACACTCATCAAGGATACTGAATTTAAAGTAACTGGCATTGAGGAAGGCATGATGTATGAATTCCGTATCTATGCAGAAAATATTGCTGGAATTGGCAAGGCAAGCAAAGCCAGTGAGCCCATAGCTGCAAGAGATCCCTGTGATCCTCCTGGCCAACCTGTGATAACAAGCATTACCAAATCATCTGTCTCTCTTTCTTGGACAAAGCCAGATTATGATGGTGGAGCCAAAGTCACTGGTTACATAATTGAACGTAGAGATCTCCCAGAGAGCCGCTGGATAAGATGCAATTTTACCAATGTTGTAGAGACTTACTTTGATGTAACTGGCCTTACATTGGATGAAAAATATGATTTCCGTGTCATCGCAAAGAATGCTGCTGGACTGTTTAGTGAACCATCAGATAACACTGGTCCCATTACAGTTAAGGATAATGTAGATCCACCTCGTATTATGATGGATGTCAAGTTCAGAGATGTTGTTTTAATAAAAGCTGGGGAAACTCTGAAGATTAATGCTGACATTGCAGGACGCCCTCTTCCTGTTGCATCTTGGACAAAGGATGGACATGAAATAGAACGCAAAGCTAGAATTCAGATAACTGGAACAGACACTAGTACTGTAATAGTAATTAAAGACTGCAAAAGGAGCGATTCTGGACTGTATGCTTTGACTTTACAGAATGTTGTAGGAAGTGTCACCACACCAGTAAACTGTGTTATTCTTGATAAACCTGGGCCTTCAGCGGGACCACTGTCAGTTACAGGACTTACAGCAGAGGAGTGCACATTATCATGGGGACCACCACAAGAAATTGGGGGTTCTGAAATAACACACTATGTTGTTGAGAAACGAGAAACCAGCCGATTGGCATGGACTCTTGTACACGGAGAGGTTAAAACCAAAACATTCAAGGTTACGAAGCTCCTTAAAGGAAACGAGTACATATTCAGAGTATTAGCAGTCAACAAGTTTGGACTTGGTGAAGCCCTAGAAAGTGAAATTATCAGGGTCACTGATCCATATACTATCCCAACAGCTCCAACAAATGTTGAAATTACAAGTGTAACAAGTGAGGAAATGACTCTATCTTGGGCAAAACCTACATCTGATGGAGGCAGTGCGATCCTTGGGTATATAATTGAAAGACGAGAGAAATCTGGTCTTCACTGGGTTCGTGTGAACAGAGAGCTTGTGAAAGACACTACAGCTGAGATATCAAAAGTAAGACGAGGATGTGAGTATGAGTTTAGAGTTTATGCTGAAAATGCAGCAGGTTTAAGTCCAGGCAGTGACCCATCACCTTCAGCAAGGGCGGAGGATGCGCTTTTGGTGCCATGCCCACCAACTAAACCGAAGATTCTAGACTATAACAAAAATTCTATTACTATTGCCTGGAAAAAACCATCATCAGATGGTGGTGCCCAGATACTTGGATATAGCGTTGAATACAAGAAATCTGAGGATGAGGAATGGATTGTGGCTATTCAAATGACAAAAAGCAATGAATTCATCATTTCTGGTCTTACAACTGATTCTGAGTATGTATTCGCTGTTAAAGCAATTAACAAAGTTGGTGTCAGTGAACAGTCACCTGCCTCTGAGCCGCAGTCAGCAACAGAGAGAAAGGAGGAACCTGTGTTTGATGTTGACATTGAGATGAGAAAAACCTTAATCGTCAAGCATGGAAGTTCATTTACCTTGATGGCACCATTTAAGGGTAAGCCAGTACCTTCAGCTACATGGAATAAAGAGGAAGTTGATCTTAAAGCAAGAGCAAGCATAGATTCAACAGAAACATACACATCCATTACTATTGAGAATGCAACAAGAAATGACTCTGGACAGTACATTGTTACTTTGGACAACGGTGTTGGAACTGCATCATTGCCAATGGTGGTCAAAGTCCTTGATACCCCTGGACCACCAACTAATGTAAAAATTACTGAAGTCACCAAAGATTCTGCTACAGTTACATGGTCGCCTCCAGAAAACGATGGAGGAGATGCTGTTAAGGCTTATCATGTTGAGAAACGTGAAGCAAGCAAAAAGGCCTGGGTATGTGTAACAAGCAACTGTCACAGTCTGACATACAAGGTTGAAGACTTGCAAGAAGGTGCGATCTACTACTTTAGAGTTAGTGGTGAAAATGAGTTTGGTACAGGTGTACCTGCTGACACTAAAGATGGAACCAAGATTGCAGGTAAAATTATTACCTTTTGTTAACTAATATTTTGATTATTTGTCAGAATTTTTTATTTATATTTTACTTAAACAGAAAGTGTTAGATTGATTTTAAATTTGCTCCAACAGAAAAACCAAGTCCACCTGCTAGACTGGGCGTTACTGCAGTAACGAAGAATAGTGTCACCATTGCATGGTCAAAACCAGAGTTTGATGGTGGAAGCCGAATTACTAGCTATCTCATTGATGCCCTCGAAAAGGGCCAACAGAAGTGGGTTAAATGTGCCACGGTAAAAACCAATATGCACATCATCAAGAGCCTGAGAGAAAATGCAGAGTACTTTTTCAGAGTTCGGGCTGAAAATCATGCTGGACTCAGTGAGCCGAAAGAAATGATAATCCCTGTGGTTGTGAAAGAACAACTGGGTGAGTCTTAATTCATTTAATTACTTTCAAATTTATCATATTCAAATGATCTATTTATCATAAATGATTACATTTTTTGTTCAATTTGGTTTACAGATGCCCCTGAGTTTGATATGAAAAACTTTCCACATAATACTGTTTATGTGAGGGCAGGATCAAATCTTGCTTTTGAGCTTCCTCTCTCAGGCAAACCAATGCCAAAGGTCACTATGACTAGAGGTAATGCTCCAGTTAAGTGTGGCAAGCGATTTAGCTTTGAAGTAACTCCTGAAAGTCTTAATATCAATCTCAAGGAAAGTATTGCAAGTGATGCTGGAAGATATGACATTGTTGCCTCAAACACAAGTGGAACCACCAAGATGTTTGTAATCATACTGGTCCTAGATAGACCAGGTCCACCTGTTGGTCCTGTTGAAGTTAGTGATGTGGGAGAGACAAGCTTGTGTCTCAAATGGCTCCCTCCTTTGTATGATGGTGGCAGTCCTGTCACAAACTATGTTGTTCTTAAACGTGAAACAAGTACTCCAGCTTGGATAGAAGTGTCATCTTCAGTCACAAGAAATGCATTTAAAGTCACCAAACTTACGAAGGGGGAAGAGTACCAGTTTAGGATTAAAGCTGAGAATCGTTTTGGCATAAGTGACCACATTGATTGTCAGTCAGTTACAGTGAAGCTTCCATACAGTGAGTATTTAGATAATACACACTCAAAAATGTTTTCTAGTTATGTTTACATTTTTGCTAAACCTCTGATGTTTTGTTGTCTGTTTTAGCTATACCTGGACCACCATCAACACCATGGCTTGGCTTTGTATCAAGAGAAAGCCTCACCGTTTGCTGGAATGATCCAGTAGTTGATGGAGGAAATCCAGTATTTGGATACCATGTCCAAATGAAAGAACGAAGCAGCATCCTTTGGCAGACAGTGAACAAAACAGCAATCTCTGCAACTCAAATTAGAGTGACAAATATATGCCCTGGAATGATTTATGAATTCAAGGTAGCTGCGGAAAATGCAGCTGGTATTGGAAAGTTCAGCAAGACATCAGAAGAAGTGTTAGCGATTGATGCCTGTGGTAAGCTTAAATATTTTACAATTAAAGAATGTTGTGCAAAGGAAATGAGTCTAACCACATGAAGTGTCTGTAAATTTCCTTACCGAATTATTATTGTTTTTGTTTTATTTCAGACCCACCAGCAAATGTAAGAATTTCAGAGGTTACAAAAAATTCTGTTAGCCTTGTATGGCAAAAGCCACCTTTTGATGGTGGCAGCAAAATCACAGGCTACATGGTTGAGCGAAGAGATGCTCCAAAAGGCAGATGGACAAAGGCAAACTTTACCAATGTCATTGAAACTAACTTCACTGTGTCAGGCTTGACTCAAGATCAGTCATATGAATTCAGGATTTTTGCAAAGAATGTGGTTGGCTCAGTTAGCAACCCATCTCTAATTGCAGGACCAGTAACATGTGTAGACATTTCTGGTAAGTTTGTTGCTTCTAGTTATGTTGTGTTAAAATGAACAGCAATTTTATTACAATTTATCTTTCTACCCTATTATTAGGTGCTCCAGTTATTGATCTGCCTCCAGAGTATTTGGATGTTGTGCAATACAAAGCTGGTGAATCATTTAAAATCAGAGTGGGAATATCTGCTAAACCCTTACCCGTGTTTGAATGGCTCAAAGATGAAAAAGAATTGGTGACAAGCTCAACTCTGTCAGTTGAGAACACAACTGACTCATCAGCCATCCTGATTAAAGATTCTACACGACTTAATACAGGAACATATGAGCTTAAAATCAAGAATGTGTTTGGCACTGCATCTGCTTCTATCAGAGTACAGATTTTAGGTATCTGATTAATTTGTGTCAATAAATATTTAAATGCAATTTCAATGTTTTTTTTCCAATGTATCCTAATTTCTTAATTGTAAGTTAAAATAAATTTTCATTCTGTAAACAGACAAACCTGGACCGCCAGCTGGACACATTGAATTCAAATCAGTTTCTGCTGACAAGATAACAATTGCATGGGAACCAGTGGCTGATGATGGAGGCGCCAAAGTAACTCATTATATTGTAGAAAAACGAGAAACAAGTAGAGTAGTGTGGTCAGTCATTTCGGAGGCAATGGAAGCACGTACTGTCACTGCGCAAAAGCTGGTCAGAGGAAATGAATATGTATTCCGTGTCAGAGGTGTTAACAAGTTTGGAGTTGGGGATCCTCTGGAGTCTGAGCCTGTTATTGCCAAAAATGCATTTGGTAAGGAAATCGTAAACTGAAATTGTTCACATATAGTTTCAGTAACCCAAATTCTGCATTTAAGAATAACTACACAACAACATGCCTATTTAATCAATGCTATTTTTCAGTTACTCCTGGACAACCTTCTACACCTGAAGCAACAGATATCACCAGAACTTCCATGCAGATCGTTTGGGATAAACCTGGTGTGGATGGTGGTAGCATGGTTACAGGGTACTATTTGGAGAGACGTGACAAGAAAAGCCTGCGTTGGGTAAAAGTCTATAAGGACCCCATTAGTGACACTAAAGCAAAGGTCCATCATCTCACAGAGGGAAATGAATATCAGTATCGTATATGTGCAATCAATAAAGCTGGGGAAGGTCCATACACAGATGCCTCTGACTTCTACAAAGCTGCTGATCCAGTCGGTGTGTATTTTTACTGAGCTGTTAATTTTACATACTTAATATGTAATTTTGAGTCCAACAGTCTTGCCAAAGTTCTAATTAAGTTTTATTAAATTTTCCTAGACCCTCCATATGAACCAACTAAGATGAAGGTGGTTGATTCAACTAAAACATCAATCACACTTGGATGGTCAAAACCAGAGTATGATGGAGGCAGTGAAATCACCAGTTATGTTGTGGAAAAAAGAGTTGGTGAAGAAGGAGAATGGACAGTAATTAGCCATAAGGGAGAAGTAAGAACCACAGAGTATGTTGCTTCAGATCTTAAACCAGATGTTGACTACTACTTCCGAGTATCTGCTGTAAATTGTGCTGGCCGTGGAGACCCAATAGAAATGGAAGAACCAGTCCAAGCCAAGGATATACTTGGTATGTATTCATGTTGTAAAGTTTGAGATATCTTAGTAAACTTGATATTATTATTTTCAGCTTTTACCAACAAAATAAATGATTTTTTATTGATATTTTGCAGAGGAAGCCCAAGTTGATACCGATGTTGCAATGAGAACACACTACATTGTAAAAGCTGGTAAAGATGTTGAAATCATGGTGCCCCTCAAAGGCAGACCAGCCCCAAGTGTTACATGGAAGAAGGAAGACCAAAATATTGACAGCGATCCTCAATATAACATTCACAACACAGACACTTCATCGTGTCTCATAATTACACAAGTTACTCGAAAGGACACTGGCAAATACACCATTAATATATCAAATGGTGTAGGAGAACCAAAGTCACTAACTTTATCAGTTAAAGTACAGGACACTCCAGCTGCTTGTAGGAATTTGACTCTGAAAGAAGTCACTCGTGGGAAAGTTACACTTTGTTGGGAGCCACCTCTGCAGGATGGTGGTGCTGAAATCACTAATTATGTTGTTGAGAAAAGAGATTCTTCAAAGCGAACCTATGCTTGTGTAACAAATAAATGCAAAGAAACCACATGTGCAATTGAAGAACTGTCTGAGAAGTCATCATTCTTCTTCCGTGTATTGGCAGAAAATGAGAATGGAGTTGGAGATCCATGTGAAACTGTAGAGCCAGTTAAAGCCACTGAGACACCAGGTCCAGTCAAAGACCTCTCTATGAAAGACTCCACAAAGACTTCAGTAACACTACAATGGAACAAACCAGATTATGATGGTGGTAGCATTATTACAGACTACATAATTGACAAGAGACTTCAAGGTCAAGAAGAATGGGCTCCTGCTGGTACAAACAAGCATTGTGAACATGAAGTTACAAAACTTAAAGAACTCACGGAAATGTTTTTCAGAGTTTGTTCCAAGAATGAAAAGGGAACTAGTGACTTTGTTGAAATTGGACCAATTAAAGTAAAGGATTACATAATTCCACCTGAGGCAAATCTTGAAGATTATCCTAACGGACAAATCAGTGTGCGTTTGGGACACAATGTTCACATTGAATTGCCTTACAAGGGTAAACCTAGACCAACAATTCTTTGGTTAAAGGACAATTTGCCACTGAAGGAGAGTGAAAAAGTCCGCTTCAAAAAGACTGAAAACAAGGCCACTCTTATGATTAAAAATGCAGAGAAAGAAAATGGAGGAAAATACACACTTACACTTGACAACACATTCTTCAGAAAATCTTTTCATGTACAGGTTATTACTCTTGGACCGCCTTCTAAACCTATTGGTCCCATTCGCTTGGATGAGGTCAGAGCAGAAAGTATAACTATATCTTGGGATGAACCAAATGATGATGGAGGTGGAGAAATCACTTGCTACACTGTTGAGAAACGTGACACTTCTCAGACAGATTGGAAAATGGCTTGTTCGAGTGTCATTGGAACATCATTTAAGGTACCTAACCTTATCAAAGGGATTCAGTATCAGTTAAGAGTCTGTGCAGAAAATAGATATGGTGTAAGCGAACCTTTGGTTTCACAAAATGTCATTGCCAAGCATGAGTTCAGACCACCTGGTCCACCAGGCCTGCCATTTGTTTACAATGTAACAAATGATGGCATGACTATTCAGTGGGATGCACCGATCTTTGATGGAGGTTGTCCAGTTCTTGGCTTCCATGTTGAAAAGAAGGAGAAAAACAGCATAATGTGGCAAAAGGTTAACACTATCTTGATAAAAGAAATGGAGTACAGAATTATTGGTCTTATTGAAGGCTTGGAATATCAGTTCAGAGTCTATGCCCAAAATGATGCTGGATACAGTCGCATGGGTGATGCAAGCAAACCTGTTATGGCTGTGTCTCCAGTTGGTAAGTTCATCTTTAAGGTCTTTTTTACAGAGCAAACAATTGCCACTAAATGTATATTAAGTAGATGACATATTGTAATTTCAGATCCTCCTGGAACCCCTGACTATGTTGATGTAACAAGTGAATCAGTTAAATTAAAATGGGAAGCACCCAAGCGTGATGGTGGAAGTAAAATTGTGGCCTATAACGTGGAGAAACGACAGGGCAAAGGAAGGTGGTTGAAAAGTAACTTTTCAAATGTGACTGACACAGAATTTATAGTGACTGGTCTTACTTGTGGTGAACGCTATGAATTTAGAGTCATAGCAAGGAATGCTATTGGTACAGTGAGCCCCCCGTCTCAGTCTTCTGGATATGTCGTAATCAGAGATGAGAGCTGTGAGTACTTACAGTTTATATTGTGTTTCTGAATGTTAAAATTTTAATACATTTTATAGTGGTCTGTATATGATAATTAATTATAAATGTTTTCACTTTCAGTTGCTCCAAACATTGAGTTTGGCAAGGAGTACTTTGAAGGAGTCTCTATTAAAGCTGGAGAAAACATCAGGTTGAAAGTATCAATCTCTGGAAGACCAGTGCCAAAAGTTACCTGGTTCAGAGATGATGTTGAATTAACCAAAAAAATGGTTGATATCACAACAATTTCTGGATCAAGTACACTCTTTATCAGAGATGCTGACCGTAGTCACCGTGGTCTTTATTCTGTTGAAGCCATAAATCCCTCAGGAACTAAAAAGGAATCAATAAAAGTTGAAGTCTTTGGTAGGAATATTTTGTATACCTTATTATTCATCTTACCCTTAAACTACTAGACCTTCTTCTTCTGTCTTCTTCATTGTTAAACTTTGCTTGTATAATTCCTATCTTCCAGATTCACCTGGAGAACCAGTTGGTCCTATTACATTCTCTGAAATCTCTGAGGGCAAAGTAACGCTATCATGGAATCCACCTGAGAATGATGGCTGTTCTGAAGTCACTCATTACATTCTTGAGAAGCGTGAAACTTCAAAAATTTCATGGGCACTTGTTACAGATGAGTGCTTGGCATCTTCCTATACTGCCACCAAACTGATCAAGACAAATGAGTATCAGTTCCGTGTTTCTGCAGTCAATAGGTTTGGTGTTAGCAGACCGCTGGATTCAGCTCCTGTGATTGCACAGATGCAATACAGTAAGATATTAAAAATAATTCAGACCAACCCCACACCCACACCCCCACCCCCATATTTCTGTACAACCTTTTCTCATTGTTTTTTTTTTATCATGCAGCTGTTCCAGATTCTCCTGGAACTCCAGATGCAACAGATGTTGATGGAGAGAGCATCACAATCAACTGGGCTCCTCCAACACATGATGGTGGAAACCCAATAAAATATTACATTGTGGAAAGACGTGAAAAGAAGACTGGTCGTTGGCTGAAAGTCCTAACAAGGAAGCCCATTACTGAGGCTGCACACAGAATAACACATCTTACTGAGAATGTGGAGTATGAATTCCGTGTGTATGCTGTAAACGATGCTGGAATTGGAGCACCAAGCAACATTTCAATGGCAATTAAATGTGCGGAGCCAACTGAAGAACCTGATGCCCCATCTATTGTCAATGTTACTGACACTACAAATACATCTGTCAGCTTGGAATGGACCAGACCTGCCTATGATGGTGGTATGGAAGTCCATGGCTACATTATTGAAATGTGCAAGGGATCTGAGGATGAATGGCACAGGGTCAATGAAGATCTCTGTGCTGTAACAAAATACACAGTCACTGGTTTACAAACCAGTGCAGAGTACAAATTCCGTATTTGTGCAGTCAATTCTGTTGGAAAGGGTGAAGCAAAAGAAATTTCAGAGCCTGTGCAGGCAGTAGACAGGCTCTTGGCACCTGAAATAGACATAGATGCATCCTTCAAACAAACACATGTTGTAAAAAGTGGAGAAAGTGTATGTATCCGTATTGGCTTTAAGGGAAAACCAATGCCTACAGCTTCCTGGACAAAAGTCGATGGGGAACTTGGTGTTATGACAGACATTACCACAACTGATACATTTACAGCTTTGACACTGGAAAACTGCACTAGAAATGATACTGGAAAATATACTCTCACTCTTGAAAACAGTAGTGGCAATAAATCTATTTCTGTGGCAGTTAAAGTTCTGGACACACCTGGTACACCACAGGCTGTCTCTATCAAAGAAGTCATGAGAGGTGCTCTCACAATTGCTTGGGAACCTCCTACCAATGATGGTGGTGCACGTGTTCATCATTATGTTGTTGAAAAACGTGAGGCAAGCCGTCGAACATGGACAGAGGCAGCTCCCAAGTCTACTCAAACAAGCTTGAGAGTTTCTGACCTTCTGGAAGGTGTACCTTATTTCTTTAAAGTCATGGCTGAGAATCAGTATGGTATAGGTGAAGCATATGAAATACCTGATCCAGTTATTGCCACAGCTGAACCTGCTGCTCCAAAGAGACTTGATATCGTTGATACAACTGACACATCTGTAACCTTGGCCTGGCTCAAGCCGGAGCATGATGGAGGAAGCCGTATCACAGGCTACTGTGTGGAGGGAAAGGCTAAAGACACCGATAAATGGGTTGTTTGTGGCACAACAAAAAACCTAAGCCTTGTAATTGAAAAACTTGTTGAGAACAGCGAGTATGAATTCCGTGTCAAGGCAAAGAATGATGCTGGGTTCAGTGTACCAAGGGAAGCTTTCTCCTCAGTCATCATTAAAGAGCCACGAATTGAACCTACTGCTGATCTCAGTGGCATCACCAATCAGCTTGTTACTAGCAGGATTGGTGAATCGTTTGAGATTGATGTTCCAATTAGTGGAAGACCAACTCCAAAGATATCCTGGAAGCTTGAAGAAATGAAGCTGAAAAATACTGACAGGGTGTCTATCAAATCTACAAAAAACAGGACCACTTTTACAGTTAAAGAAAGCATGCGGGGTGATGGAGGCAGATATTTTCTCACTCTTGAGAATGTAGCTGGTTCAAAGACTTTCACCATAACTGTTAATGTTATTGGCAGACCAAGCCCTCCAGAGGGTCCTATTGAGATTTCCTCAATTACATCAGAATCATGTGTAATCTCATGGAATCCACCTGAAGATGATGGTGGAACAGATATCACAAATTACATTATTGAGAAGCGTGAATCTGGATCCACTGCTTGGCAACTTATCAACTCAAGCGTAAAACAAACCACTTTCCATGTTTCACATCTAACTAAATATATGCAGTACACTTTCCGTATTTGTGCTGAAAACCGCTTTGGTGTGAGTAAACCAACAGAATCTGAGACGATTGTTGCAGAGCATCCATTTGGTATGTAGGAATTGATAAGAAATTACTATTTTTGAGAAAATGAATGCATGTAGAATGTTAAATATTCTTTTGTACAATATCAATTTTACAGTTCCTCCAGGCCCTCCCACAAGCCCAGAAGTGTTCTCTGTAACTGCTAACAGCATGAGCATTCGTTGGGAAGAACCGTACCATGATGGAGGCAGCAAGGTCACTGGATACTGGATTGAAAAGAAGGAGCGTAACACAATTCTCTGGGTGAGAGAAAACAAGATTCCCTGCTTTGAATGCTACTACAAGGTGGAAGGCCTTGCTGAGGGACTTGAATACCAATTCAGAGTGTATGCAATGAACAGTGCTGGCCTCAGCAAAGCCAGTGAAGCATCAAAGAGAGCTGTAGCACAAAATCCAGTTGGTAAGTTCCTTGCAATCAAAATGTAATTCCTACTTTTTAAATATGCAAAAACAATGCTGATATGTGTTTGATGATAAAAATTATTTCTGTTCTTTGATGATGCAAATATTTAGATCCTCCAGGAAAACCAGAAGTTACAAATGTATCAAGATCAACAGTCTCAATTAAATGGTCTGTGCCCCTAAATGATGGTGGAAGCCCAATCACAGGATACATTGTTGAGCGCAAGCCATATACTGTCACTGGAGAAGGTCGCTGGCTCAAGTGTAACTACACTAATGTTACTGAAACAAATTTCACAATAACTGCATTGGGAGAGGGAGAGGAATATGAATTCCGTGTAATTGCAAAAAATGCCAATTGTGTGTTGAGCCTGCCATCAGTTTCAACAGGACCAGTGACCTGCAAAGCAGAATACAGTATGTATCATGGATGGTTCTGACAATGTTACAATAATACGACTAATAATTTTTTTATTGAAAAGAATGTAAATATTCATGGCAATTCAATTGCTTTGTAGCTCCTCCTAAAGCAGAGCTGGACAGCAAACTTCTTGTCGACACAGTTACAGTCAGAGCTGGATCTGATCTTGTCCTGGATGCTGCTGTTGGCGGAAAACCTGAGCCAAAGGTCAGCTGGGCCAAGGGTACAAAAGAGCTAGAGCTTTGTGAAAAATATGCTCTCCAGTACTCTAGTACCCGTGCTATGGCAATAATCAAGTTCTGTGACAGAGATGATACTGGGAAATATGTTCTGACAGTTAAGAATGCAAGTGGAACAAAGACAGCTGAGGTCAATGTTAAAGTACTTGGTAAGTATGATAAACCACCATAACATAAATAAACAAGACGTACGGTCTTAAATGTGCCATTCATGCAATACCCTTTGTTTCTTCATAAGATACACCTGGTCCCTGTCAGGAGATTACAGTAAGCAATGTGTCTGAGGAAAAATGCACAGTTTCTTGGAAAGTGCCACTAGAAGATGGTGGGGACCCCATCACACATTACATTGTTGAAAGAAGAGATACCAACAGACTTAACTGGGTTATCATGGAAGCTGAATGCAAAGCCTTAACGTGTGAAATTAAACGACTTTTCAAGAATAACGAATATATCTTCCGTGTGAGAGGTGTGAACAAGTATGGATCTGGTGTACTTGTACAGTCCAATCCCATCTTTGCCAGAAACACATTCAGTAAGTACCATGGTTAATTTAAAAATGCTTAGATTTTGCAATATATCAAGGTACAGAATTACACTATTATTTCCAATTACAGCTGTCCCATCACCCCCTGGAGCACCAGAGATCCTTGCAGTAGGAAAAGACTTTGCAACTATTGAGTGGCTAAAGCCTGAGAATGACGGTGGCAGTGAAATCACTAACTATTTGATTGAATTCCGTGAAAGAAAGAGTGTTAGGTGGATCAAGGTTAACAGAGATTCTATTCTCAAGGACACCTCCTTTAAAGTCACGGGTCTCCATGAAGGCAACATTTACCAGTTCCGCATTACAGCCATGAATGCTGCTGGGGATAGTGAACCCAGTGATTTGTCAATGTATGCAGTATGTAGAGAACCAACAGGTGTGTTTAATTTTTTTTTTAATATAAACATTTTAAATGTGTATACAACTTTAGAAAATGTTTACCTAACGATGTTTAATTACATTTTTAGGCACTCCAGATCCACCTTCAATTCCACGGGTTACAGACACACACAAAGACAGTATTAGTCTTGCCTGGACGCGACCAATTGAAGATGGTGGTGCTGATGTTATTGGTTATGTTCTTGAGATGCAAGAAGCTGGTGCAGAAGAATGGACAAAAGTGCATGAGAAGAATCTTAGGGTGACAGAACATACAGTCGCAGGCCTTTCATCTGGCAAAAAGTACTGTTTCAGAGTTGCAGCAGTAAATGTAAATGGAATAGGTGACTTCAGTGATCCTTGCGCAGAGACTGAACCTATAGAAAGAATTGGTATGTTCAAACAAATTTGCATAAATATATCTATGAATGCAAGAAAAAAGTAATGCCCTATGTCTTGTGTGTCTAAAAATATTTTATTCCAATTGTTCTTTATTTCAGAAATACCTGACCTTGAGCTGTCTGATGAACTTACAAAGACGATTTGTCTGAGAGCAGGAAGTTCCCTGCGCCTGCATGTTACGGTCACTGGTAGACCAATCCCAAATGTAACCTGGAGCAAACCAGGTGTGGACCTGCAAAATCGTGGATTTATTGAAGTGACCAATACTGCCACAACTCTCATTATTGACAAGGTGCACCGGTATGATGCTGGCAGATATACAATTGAAGCATCAAATTCAGCTGGAAAGAAAGATGCAAGCATTCTTGTCAAAATCTATGGTAAGTTTGTTCATTTTATTTTTTTGTTTTGCTTTTTGTCTTGATATTTTAATAAAATTATCCAAGCATGTGATGCCTATAACAGCATGCTATGAAATTTTGTCTAACCACCATGCTTATGCATTTTTCTCAGATACACCTGGTCCACCTGGTCCAATCAAGATGAAAGAACTCACAAAAGATTCTGCTCATATTACATGGGATGCCCCTGAGGTTGATGGTGGAGCACCTGTCAACAACTACATTATTGAAAGACGAGAGGCATCGATGAGAGCATACAAAACTGTCACCTCTAAATGCAGCAAGACATCATATAAAATTACTGGTCTAACAGAAGGAATGCTCTATTATTTCCGAGTCCTTCCAGAAAATATCTATGGGGTTGGAGAACCTTGTGAGACTGGTGATGTTGTGTTGGTGTGTGAGGTTCCATTACCACCAGCCAAACTTGAAGTTGCAGATGTTACAAAGTCCACTGTATCGCTTGCATGGGAGAAACCTTTACATGACGGAGGTAGCAGAATCACTGGCTACATTATTGAGGCTTGTAAGGCTGGTACTGACAAGTGGATGAAGGTGGCAACATTGAAACTTACAGACTTTGAGTTCACTGTTGTGTCACTGAATGAAACTGAGCAGTACCTCTTCAGGGTACGTGCTGTCAACAGCAGAGGACCTGGTGAGCCAAAAGAAATTGTGACAGCTGTGACGGTTCAAGAACAACGAGGTATGTATTGTAATAATAAATATAAAAGAATCTGCTATTTGTTCGTTATGTCTCACTGTATATGCCCTTTTCCCCCTCTTTCAGTCATGCCAAAAGTAGATTTCTCAGCTATTCCACAGAAGATGATCAGTGTTTTGGCAGGCAAACCCCTTGACCTTAACTTGCCAATCATAGGAAGACCACCACCAGTCTGCTCATGGTTTTTCAATGACAACAGGTTAAAGATTGTGGAGCGCGTAAAGATAAAGTCAACTGGAAAATTCTCCAAGTTAACTATTCTTGACACCACCATTGATGACAGTGGAGTGTATACTCTTGAGGTGAAAAATGCAACAGGAGTAATAACTGAAAACATCAAAGTCATTATTCTTTGTAAGTACACACTGCCCACATGAAAACAGACATGTTTCAAGTGACTGAATAGTAATGTTATTATTATTTGTCTGTTCTTTCACTGAAGCTAAACCTGATGAGCCTCAAGGACCAATCCGATTTGATGAAATTGATGCAACATCAGTCACAATAAGCTGGGATCCACCTGCAAGAGATGGTGGTGCACCAATTAGCAACTATGTGGTTGAACAACGTGATGCTCATCGGCCAGGATGGGTACCAGTGTCAGAATCAGTTAGCAGACCAACATTCAAATTTGACAGATTGACAGAAGGTGATGAATATGTGTTCCGTGTAGCAGCAGCCAATCGGTATGGTACTGGAGAGTACTTACAATCAGAAGTTGTAATGTGCAAGAGCTCCAAATGTAAGAAAAACAAGTTTTGAAAAAAATAATCTGCTTATATATACCTCTGTATACATGTATACCCTAGACAGACATGGTTACAATATTGAATTGCTGTTACAGCCATTCCTGGGCCACCTGGAAGACCCATTGTCTTTGATGTATCACGTGATGGCATGACTGTTGCATGGGAGCCACCAGATGAGGATGGAGGCTTAGAGGTTTCTGGCTACATTATTGAACGCAAGGAGGTCAGAGCTGATAGGTGGATCCGTGCTAATAAAAATCCAGTGACAATGACAAGATACAGATCCACTGGTTTAATTGAAGGCCTGGAATATGAGCACAGAGTGACTGCCATCAATGCTCGTGGTGTTGGAAAACCTAGCCTTCTTTCAAAACCAGCAGTAGCAACTGATCCAGTTGGTGAGCAAACCTTTGCTATCAATGCAATTTTTTTTCTTAAACAGAAACCAATTGTTGGTGAAAATTATCATTATCAATTATTAAACTATTTCCTATTGAATTCCCACAGATCCACCTGGATCACCTCAAAATCCAAGAGTCACCGAAACCACAAAATCTTCTGTGTCCTTGGCCTGGAGTCCTCCTGATGAGGAGGGTGGTTCTAAGGTTACAGGCTATCTAATTGAGATGCAAAAGGCTGGTTCCGTAACATGGATGAAATGCAACACAACACCTTCACTGATCTGTGAATATACTTTGACACAAATGCCACAAGGAGAGGAGTTCAAATTCCGTGTCATGGCTTGTAATGCTGGTGGACCAGGTGAACCAGCTGAAGTACCAGCAGCTGTGACTATAACAGAGATGCTTGGTAAGATCTCTTGACCCTGTGATTGGCTCCCTTTTTATGTATGAAAAGTTATATGTGTGGGCAAAATTAATAAATTGTAATGTCTTTCAGATCCTCCAAGTTATGATCTTGAGGCAAAATACAAAGATGTCCTTGTAGTCAGATCAGGAGGAGTAATAAAACTTTCAGTGCCCATCAAAGGGAAACCTACTCCTACAAGCAAATGGACCAAGGATGGATCAGACGTGACCAGCCGTGCAATGATCGCCTCCAATGAAGATGTATCTGAGCTTGTAATCAAACAGGCTGAAAGATCTGATTCTGGTGTTTATTATCTCCACCTGGAAAACAAGTGTGGTAAAAAGATGCTTCCGATAAAGGTCAAGGTTATTGGCCGCCCATCTGCACCTGAAGGTCCTCTTAGATTTGACGATATACAAGCACATTCTGTAAGAGTTAGCTGGAAGCAACCAATAGAAGATGGAGGTTCTGAAATTGTTGGCTACATTGTGGAGAGACGTGAATCAACAAAAGCAGCTTGGTACACAGTTGACTCGAGGGTGGTTGACACATCTCTTGTGGTTAAGGGACTAGAAGAGAATGTTGAATACCACTTTAAGGTGACAGCAGAGAATCAGTTTGGAATCAGCAGCTCCCTGAAATCAGAGGGAACTGTTGCACCAAAGACTCCCATCTGTAAGTGATTATTTATTTAATAATTAAACATGAAAACATTTATTTTTTTATTTACTGATATTAACAATAACATTCTGTTACTAATAGGTGTGCCAGAGGCTTCAGGCACTCCACCAGAAATCATGGATGTTACTAAGAGTTCTGCTGCTTTGGCTTGGACTAGACCTAAAGATGATGGCGGATCTTGTATTACTGGTTATTTTATTGAGTACAAAGAAGCATCATCTGATAAGTGGATTCGTCATGAGACAAAAATTATCTCAACAATGTATACTCTTAGTCAGCTCACTGCTGATGCTGAGTATCAATTCCGTGTAATTGTTGTCAATGACATTGGAGAGAGTGAACCAGGACCAGCATCGGATTCCGTAATATGCAAAGATCCATTTGGTATGACTTCATTCTTAATTTTTCAATCTATTTAAAAACCATCTGTTCATTAAGTGATGGATGATGGACTTAAAGTTTCCTTGATTTAAATTAAAATAACACTTTTACATTCCATTTGTTTAGATAAACCAAGCCAGCCAGGAGAAATTGACACTATGACTGTAACCAGAGATTACATTACAATTAAGTGGGAGGCTCCATCATGTGATGGTGGAAAACCAGTCCTCGGCTACTGGATTGAATACCGAAAGTCTGGAGACAGTGCTTGGAAGAAATGCAATAAGGAGCGTACAAAGGACAAACAGTACACGCAGGGTGGACTACAAGAGGCAACTGAATACGAATTCAGAGTATTTGCTGAAAATGAAACTGGAATCAGCAGACCACGTAGAACAGCAACTGGCATCAAAACTAAACTGAGTGGTAAATACAGTATGAAATAACATTATGACTGCTTTGTGTTTTTTCATTTGTCAGTGCAATAAAATAAGCCCAATTTGTTTCAATGCTTTTTATGCAATGTAAATAAATTTAATTTTAATACAGCTATCCCTGCTGTTTTTTTTTTTTCAGCTGGCACTAAACCAGGTCTCAGGAAGGAAATGGATGAAGTCACTGCCAAACTTGGTCAGACCGCAACTCTGAAATGTCAGATCATTGGGAGACCTGTTCCAGAAATTAAATGGTACAAGGGTGGAAAGGAAATCAAAGAAGGTCGCAAATATGCAGCAACCTCGGATGGCCGCAACCATACTCTAACCATTTCAACAGATCAACAGGAGGATGAAGGTCTTTACACATGCAAAGCTGTGAATGAAGCCGGTGAATGTGAGACCAGTGGAGCTCTGGTCCTTGAAGCAGCACCACAGTTCCCAGTCCCACTGAAAGACAAAATCTTTGCAACATGTGGTAGCACAGTACGCATACATGTTGCTTACATTGGTCGACCTCAACCTAAGATCATGTGGCTCTATGGAACCAAAGCATTGGAGCCTTCTGAAAATGTGATAATTGAAAATACAGAGCATTACACTCATTTGATTCTCAAGAATGTCCAACGCAGAATAAATGGAGGAAAATACAGAATCAGGATCAACAACCATTTTGGGGCTGCAGATACTGTAACTCAAGTTGAAATTTTAGGTATATGCTTTAGAATTTGACTTAGAATTTGCCAATTTTTAAATGAACACAAGTTAAGAGAGAAATTAAACATTTTTTGTGTGTTTACAGATAAACCTGCTATGCCAGAAGGTCCACTTGTTCTTGATGCTCTGTTGAAGAATTCTGTGATCATTAGTTGGAAAGCACCCAAAGATGATGGAGGATCTATGATCACAAATTACATTGTGGAAAAGCGTGAAGACAAAGAAGGAGCAGAGTGGGAGCTAGTTTCATCATCAATCACAGGCACTTCATGCAGAATTCCTAACCTTGTTGAAAATGAGGGTTATCACTTCCGTGTTTCAGCACAAAATCGTTACGGCAACAGTGAATCACTAGAAACTCCATCTGCCATCCTCATAAAGAGTCAGCTAGGTAAGTAATGTAACATGATTAAAGACATAACCATAACATTGTTGTTATTTTGTAATGTTATTGAAATTCACATTCATATTTTACAGAGAGACCAGGAGCTCCATCAAAACCAGCTGTTTCAGGAATTACCAAAAACTCTTTTGTTGTGTCTTGGAAGCCACCACTCAGTGATGGAGGTTCTAAAATTAAGAACTACTGTCTTGAAAAGCGAGATAGAAAGAAGGGTGAATGGGTTGCAGTTACAACAGATGAAATTCACCAGACTGTTTATTCTGTCAAGGGCCTGACAGAAGGTGTAGAATATGAATTCCGAGTGAAATGTGAAAATCTTGGTGGAGAAAGTGATTTTAGTGAAATATCTGACCCTGCCATCCCAAAGACTGATGTTGACGTGCGTGCACCTGCATTCAAGGAAGACCTCAGAAACCTGAGTGTAAAATTCAAGAGCAATGCAACATTTGTCTGCAAGATAACCGGACAACCTAAGCCTGTAATTAAATGGTTCAAGCGTGGTAAGGAAATTCAAGCTGATGGAACCAAAATTAAGATTCAAGAATTTAAGGGGGGCTACCACCAGCTTGTTATTGCTGATTGCGAAGCAGAAGACTCAACTGTATATCAGATCAGAGCAACCAACCAAGGTGGATCCATTTCTGCTACGGTTTCTCTAGATGTTGAAAGTAAGTTATTCAAGCTTTTATATACTTTACTTGGATACACATAAAATGTCATTTGTTTCAGAGAGATAATTCACTTTTTTTTTTAGTCCCTGCTAAGATTCATCTACCCAAGAATCTGCAAGGAAAGGAGGCTATCCCTGCCCTTCGTGGTGAAGTGGTGAACATCAAGATCCCATTCAGTGGAAAACCAGATCCAGTTATCACTTGGCAGAAAGGACAAGACCTTCTTGATAATGATGGACACTATCAAGTTATTGTCACACGATCATTTACGTCTCTTGTATTTGCGAATGGAGTAGAAAGGAATGATGCTGGTTTCTACATTGTCTGTGCCAAAAACAGATTTGGAATTGATCAGCAAACAGTTGAGCTTGATGTTGCAGATGTGCCTGATCCACCACGTGGCATCAAAGCCAGTGATGTTTCAAGAGATTCTGTAACACTCAACTGGGTAGCACCTGCTAGTGATGGTGGAAGTAAAGTAACAAACTACATCATAGAAAAGTGTGCAACCACAGCAGAAAGGTGGATTCGTGTTGGCCAGTCTCGGGACACCCATTATACTGTTGTCAATCTGTTTGGAAAAACAAGTTACCAATTCCGTGTCATAGCTGAGAATAAATTTGGCCAGAGTGGACCATCTGAGCCAAGTGGGCCTGTTGTAACTAAGGAAGACAAATCAAGAGTTCTTAACTATGATGAAGAGGTTGATGACACCAGGCCAGTATCCAAGGGCAAAGCTCCTCATTCAGAGGCTAAAAATGTTCACAACAAATACATGATTGCAGAAGAACTTGGGCGTGGACAGTTTGGAATTGTTCACCGGTGTATTGAGACCAGCTCTGAGAAAACTTATATGGCTAAATTTGTCAAGGTTAAAGGTGCAGATCAGACATTAGTGAAAAAAGAAATTGCAACACTGAATGTGGCACGTCACAAGAGCTTCTTGTTACTGCATGAATCATTTGACAGCCCTGAAGAACTAGTAATGATTTATGAATTCATCTCAGGTGTTGACATATTTGAGCGCCTTGGCACAGCCAACTTTGAGCTCAATGAGTGCGAAATTGTTAACTATATTCGACAAGTGTGTGAAGGTCTTGAATTCCTTCACAGCAAGAGTTATGGCCATTTTGACATTAGGCCTGAAAATATAGTGTACACCACAAGAAAGGGAAATAATGTCAAGATTATTGAGCTTGGACAATCTAGGCATCTTACACCTGGGGACCAAATTAAGATTCAGTACACAACAGCTGAGTTTGCAGCACCAGAAATTCATCAAAATGAGATGGTTAGCACAGTGACAGATATGTGGTCTGTTGGTGTCCTTGTCTATGTGCTTCTCGGTGGACTTAACCCATTTGCTGCTGAAACCAATCAGAGAATGATTGAGAGCATTTGCAATGCTGAGTACAGTTTTGAAGATGAAGCCTTCAAGCATGTAAGTGTTGAAGCATTAGACTTTATTGACCGCCTACTAACCAAAGAGCGCAAACATCGTATGACAGCTGCTGAGGCATTGAATCATCCTTGGCTGACAATGACCTCAGAGCAGCTAAGCTCTAGGACCATCACGATTACACGTCATAAGAGATATTACCAAGCCATGGTAAAGAAGGAATGGAACACTGTTGTCTCATCTGCTCGTGTTGCCAGTGGGGGATCAATCAGAAGTCAGCGAGGAGTAACAATCTCTAAAGTGAAGATTGCACCATTTGAACATGGCCCAGTTGCAGGACAAATTAAACACAGTATTGCCAATGAAGGTGATGATATCAAATTGATTTGCAATATTGACAATTATGACAGCACTACAGAAGTTACATGGTACTGTGGAGTAAGACAACTAGAAGAAGGCGCTAGATGTGAAATCACTTATGAAGATGGACTTGCTACTATAACCATCAAGGGAATTACCAGAACAGATGATGGAACTTACAGATGTAAAGTTGTCAATGAGTATGGTGAAGACAGCGCATATGCTGAGCTCTTTGTTAAAGGGGTAAGATCCTATCGTGAGTTCTACACTTCACGTGTAGTAAAGAAAGTCAAACGCAGAGTTGACACAGCAAGACTACTCCAAAGACCTCCTGAATTTACTCTGCCATTGTGCAATCGCACTGCTTACATTGGAGAGGATGTGCGCTTTGGTGTCACCATCACAGTACACCCTGAACCCCGTGTAATATGGTTGAAAAATGGACAAAAGATTATGCCAGATGATGATGACAAGAAGTACACATTAGTTAGTGACAAAGGCCTGTACCAGTTAGTGATTCGCAAACTGGACCCAGATGATGATGCAGAATATTCTGTTGTTGCACGCAACAGATTTGGTGATGACAGTTGCAAGGCTCGTCTCACAGTAGTCCCTCGTCCTTCTCCTGCTGATAACACCTTGAGACCTATGTTCAAACGCCTTCTTGCTAACTTGGAATGCAAAGAAGGCCAGAGTGTACGTTTTGAAATGCGAGTGTCCGGACATCCTTCATTGAAATGGGAGAAAGATGGTATGCCTTTGGCATTTGGTCCACAAATTGAAGTTGTGCATGAAGGCTTAGATTACTATGTCTTGCATGTAAGGGGCACTCTTCCAGAGGATTCTGGCATATACAGAGTCACTGCCACCAATACAGCTGGCTCTGCAAGTTGTCAAGCAACACTAAAGGTTGAACGTGTGACACATGTCAGGAAGGAGGAGAGTGAGGAAGAAAAGAAGAAGAAGCATGATCTTGAACAGCAAGAGATGGATAAGAAAGTAAGACTAACCCAGATCCTGGCAGGTGCAGATGTTACCCCACTTACTCCCGTTGCACAACAGGCACTTAGAGAAGCTGCAACCATGTTCAAGCCAGCAATCACTACCAAGAAAGGAAAGAGTGAAGCTGAGGAAGCCAAAGAGAAAGAAGAGAAAAAGAAGAGAGCAGAAGAAAAGAGGTTGAGAATGCCTTATGTTGTTCCTCCACCCCGTGTTGTTGCTCCTACTGCTCTTGAGGAGGACAATGAAATTAAACACTTTGTGCCCTTCTCTGATATGAAGTGGTACAAAAAACTCCGTGATCAATACGAGTTCCCAGAGCCAATGGAAAAGATTCCCCAGAAAAGACTTAAACGCATACGTTTGTCAAGGTGGGATAAGTTCTATGAAGTACCCCTGCCAAGAATTAAAGACCAATACAAGCCAAAGTGGCATATTCCTGTTTCACAGGATGACCTTGAAACTGTAAGACCAGCAAGACACCGAACACCTTCTCCGGAAGTGGAGGCTTACTACAGAATCAGGAGACGCTCTCTTGGTGATCTTTCCGATGAGGAACTGCTTTTGCCTGTTAAAGAATACTTATCAATGAAGATAACAGAGGAAGAAAGGCTTAAACTTGAAGATGAACTCGAGCTGGGCTATTCTGCTTCTCCACCAAGTCTGAGTCCGGTAAGGTTTGAACTCTCTGCGCTGCGTCACCCATCACCTAAGAGAGTAGCATATGATGAGGAAGAAGGGGAGGAAGTTCCCACATATGACTCATATCGTATTCCATCAAAATATGAGGCTGGTCCAAGCTATATTGACTTGCGTCAACGTCACGACAAGGCAACTTACAGACCTCCGAGAGAAAAGCAAAGACTGTATGAGGAAAAAGAGGACCAAGAACTGCTTAGGTCAGCAACTACCACAACAAAGTTAACTTCCTACAAGAGCAAGCTGCAACACATTGAGTTTGAGGAGAAAACAAAGGTCAAAAGAAAAGAGAAAACAAGAGCTTCCGCGTCAGTGACTGGGACTACAGTTACAACTGATATTCCTTCATCATTCTCCCTTGGCTATGCTCCAGTAACTCCTAAAAAACCTTATGCAACTGTGGCAGAAAAGGAAGTGGTCAGAACAGCTTCACCTGAAAAGACACGCCCACGCTCCCCCAGCTTTGATTTCACTGAAAAAGCACTCAGTTCACCAGACTTGTCAACAAAAATTGACTATATGTCAAGGTATGAGTCAAGGAAGAAAGCCTTAAAAACTGAGAGGAAGTTTGAAATGGTGACCCAGCAGCCTTTTACTCTTGACCATGCTCCAAGGGTGACTGTAAGAATGCGTTCTCACCGAGTGCCAATTGGTCAAAACACTAAGTTCACACTGAATGTCCAATCTAAGCCAGAAGCACAGATTAAATGGTTCCACAATGGACAGCAAATTGAAGAAAGCAGAAAATATCGTATGTTTAACATGAGTGGTGTTTTGTCTCTTCAAATCATTGATTGCCAGGAAGAGGACAGTGGAACCTACCGTGTTGTCTGCACAAATGAAAAGGGAGAAGCCTCTGATTATGCCACTCTTGAAGTTGCTGGTGGTGGATTTTCTGCATATGCTTCACAACGCAAAGATGAGGAGCCACCAACTCCCTTTGTCCCAGAGATGACTAAAACAGATATTTATCACATTTCATCCACAAAAACAGCAACTGTTTCAGAAACTCAAGTAGAAGCATCTGAAACTAAAACAGAAAAGATGGAAGAGACAATAGAGACTGTTGTGCATGAGAAGCAGGCAACATCTGAGATTAAACTGGAAACCATGGAAGTGACAGCTATTAAGGAAGTTGTGGTTGAGAAAATGTCTGAGACCAGGCTTGAAGCAACAGAAGTAACGACTACCACTACTGTTGTTGAAGAGGTAGTTGAGAAAAAGAAGCCAACTCTTCCAGCTACAATTCTAACTAAACCACAGTCACTCACAGTATCAGAGGGAGAATCTGTCAAATTCACATGTGATGTTGATGGTGAACCTGCACCCTCTGTAACATGGATGCGAGAGGCACAAATCATTGTATCATCTCAACGTCACCTTATTACCTCAACTGAGTATAAATCAACCTTTGAGATTAACAAGGTAGAAATGTCAGATGGGGGTAATTATACTGTAGTGGTTGAGAACTCTGAAGGTAAACAGGAAGCACAGTTCAGTCTAACTATCCGTAAACCAACACCTGTACAGAAGGTTGTTGCTTCACCTCCAAGGGTAAAGTCTCCAGAATCTCCCCGTATTAAGTCACCATTTGGAATTAGGTCTCCTCAGAGGATTAAATCGCCTGAACCAATCAAATCTCCAACAAGAGTTAAGTCTCCACCCATGGTAAAATCTCCTACTCCAAAGGATAAAACATCCAAGCCGAGCTTCTCAACAGAACTAAAAGACATCTCAGCCTCTGCAGATACTATCATAAAGCTGACAGTGAAACTCTCTGGTGACCTTAAACCATCAATCTCCTGGATGAAGGATGGAAAGGTAAAAAAAAGAAGCTTTTTGAGTCTGTTAGTTAATTTAGCTTGTTTTTATACAAATGGATTCACAAATTTATTTTAACATTTTCTCCTAGAACCTCTCTCAAGGTGGAAAATATGAAATCTTTGAAGAACATGGTTCAGCACATCTTGAAATCTATGATGCTGATCTCTCAGATAGTGGAGTATACACATGTACAGCCCAAAACAGTGTTGGATCAGTTTCTACAAACTGCACTCTTACCGTTCAAGGTATTGTACTGCACATTTAGAGCTCAAAATGCAAAATATTTTTTAAAATATTTTTACATTAATTACATAAATTACTGTGTAATTTATAAATAAGAAAATAAATCTAAATAATAAAAAGATTATTTTTTCTCTAATACAGCACGAACAACAGCAGTTGCCTTGGAAAGAAAAGCAGAGTTGACGGAAGAAATTGTGAAAAAGGAGAATACCTATGAGGAATTGCAGTCCTTTACAGAAATTAAAGCGTCAAAAACCCAAATGACAATAAGTCAAGGTCAAACTGTCACACTACGAGCAAACATCCCTGAAGCCTCTGATGTCAAATGGATCCTGAATGGAGCTGAGCTATCAAATTCAGAGAACTACAGATACGGTGTGTCAGGAAGTGATCACACCCTGACAATTAAAAGCATAAGCCACAATGACCAGGGAATTCTCACATGTGAAGCCAGAACCGAACATGGTGTGGTTAAGTGCCAGTTTGACATGACTGTCAGTGCGATGCGTTCTGGTTCACCAAGTTTTCTTGTGCAACCACACTCCCAGAATGTTAACGAGGGACAAAATGTCACATTCACATGTGAAATTACTGGTGAACCTTCTCCTGAAATTGAGTGGCTCAAGGATAATGCAGTTGTGAGTAGCTTAACGTTCTATTTTTAATATCATCATCTTCAACCGCTTATCTGGGGCTGGGTTGTGGGAGTAAAAGAAAAAAAATCTAACAACTTATTTGTGTTTTCCTAATAACAGTCTGGTAACTGTGTTCATTTCCTGTTATCTTTGCAGATATCTATCACATCAAACATGAAATTGAGCCGGTCTAAAAATGTTTACACACTTGAGATTCACAACGCTGCCATTGAAGACAGTGGAAAGTATACAGTAAAAGCTAAGAACAAATTTGGACAGTGCTCAGCAACAGCATCACTGAATGTCCTCAGTAAGTGTTCGCTCCATTCCTAACACATTTACAATACTCCTGTCTGAGCATCCTGTTTAGTACATTGAATGCATGGTCAGACTAGACTCATGTGCTCATTATCTCTCTTGTGGAAAACAAAAATGTGTACAACCAATAACAATCAGTGCACACTAATCAAGTTAACAAAATCTAACCGTTTTTTAACAAATGAAACTGATCTTTTGAGTTTGTTTTGGCTTTATTTGCACCTTTAGTTGCCTATTGAATTAACGACCCCAGTAGATGATGATAAAGCACTGCATAAAGTGAATGCACTTATGATGTTTTACTGCATGAATTATGAAAGGTTAAAATGCCCAAACCATGCTATCACATAGCATAACATTAACTGATTTTGTCACAAAAAATAACATCATATTAAGATTATTAAAAGTTGTGTACTTTGATTAGCCTTGACCAATTATTTTCCTTAAAGGTACAAAGGTAGTGCAACTAGAGCATTATTCCCGATAGTAATGTTAGTTCGGTTTAATTAATTATTATATTTTTTTTTATCCTCTACTTCAATCACATGGTCGTTATTTACTGTGCTCTCACAGCTCTGGTTGAGGAACCTGCAACAATGATAATTATGGAGAAAGCCTCTGATGCTACAAGCATGCAGGGCAGTTTTTCTGCCAAGCACGTGGTTTCAAAAATGCAAGAAACGTCCTTCAGCAGTTCCAGCATGTCTGAGGTTACATTTGAGAGCATGTCAGCGTCTAGCATGACCTCCATGACTTCTGAAAGAATGCTAGCTATGAGCTCCAGCAGTATGATGGCAATGTCCAGTCACTCGCATGTTGAGGGATCATCCATCAAAGCCATTTCTCATGGCCGCAAAGGTGAGATGGAAAATCTGTGCACCCTTCCCTAAAAGCATTTACAGAGCGAGAAACCAAATTATCGGCCAGGCCATCTATCACCATAACGATATATGTTTTTTTTGTTTGTTTGTTTATTTTTAACCAGGTATACCACCAAAGATTGAGGCTGCCCCTCGAGATATCAGCATTGAGCCAGGAAAGGTCCTTTCTGTAGCCTGTGCCTTCACTGGAGACCCAACTCCTTGCATAGAGTGGTCACATTCAGGGAAAACACTTTCCAGCAAGGAAGAGAGTGGACGATTGCAGATTGAGAATTCTCAGGATGTCACCACTCTTTTTATAAGTGCAGTCAAAGAGACTGACGCTGGTGCATACACCTTGAAACTTTCTAACGAGTTTGGATCTGATACCACTACTGTCAATGTCAGCATTCGATCTATGTAAAAAATTATATAATAGTAACACAGTCCTCACCCTATTTCCCTCATTCAAATCCTTTTTATTTATAGAATGAGAAAAAAAAAAGTAATACTCCGTTCTTGATAAAGACCTGGATTTCTGTTCTTGTAAATATGAACTATTTTTATACCAAACTTGACATTCATTTATGCCAAACTAGACTAAAGTCTAAAGCTGTTTTAAAATGTGCCATATTGGATAATTATGACCATAAGTTCTGCACCATTTTGTGACATGTACATAATGTATATAGCCGAATTTACCGGTTATGAAAAAATGTATGCAATGTTATTTATGACAATATTAACAAATGAAACAAATGGAACTAAATGTTTAACAGGAGAAAGTTTCACATGGAACGAATACCCTGTCAAACCTGAAACGAAACGAAACTATGTGCCTCAACAATAAGTTGAAGTCTTAAGATTGCCTCAACAGGTAGAGAGGCTCCCTGTTGACGTTTACTAAAATCAGAGAGACAAAGCCATGCGCTGCACATTTGTGCGTGCAGTAATGCAGTACACAAGAATTTATGACTTGGATGTAAGACCTTGAGTGCTGTTTGCATTTTACCCTCATGTAAGCAGGACAACTGGGTCTTGTGTTCAGAGTGACAAAGTCATACCGCCATTTTAATGACAAACTCAATGTGCGAGCGGCCTGCACACTGAGTTCATAATAATGTATGCGCACCCTTTCTGGCGAAAGACTGTTTGAATTTAGCTTTTACAAAACTACCATCACCTGGCCATTAATTGTAAACTCAATTCAAGTACTCCTTTGCAGAATCTGTGCCAGCTCTTGGAGGATTGCTAGGTTCTATTTTGTGTGTTTTTGTGTGTGCTAGTATAGTAGAACTTCATGTGTTGTGCAAAGAAAAGAGAGATACATGAATGTAATAACCTGCACATTGATTGATTAGAATTAATTTATGTAGTATTACCCATATATTCAGCCTCCTTGAGTTTTATGAATTACTGATTTAATAAAGCATGTTTTCAGCACTATAAATCGCCTGGTTCTTCTGAATTTCACAACACAATTGTACTTGATGGATTGGCCCAACCCATGCTTTTCACAGTAATACTGAGGTGCTAACAGATACATATAACAGATGCTCTTATGTTGTTGATCGGAATGCTGAATTAGCGTATGCTGTCAGCCTACTTGGTTTCTACATTTTATCCATCTGTACAGTTGATGAAGTTTTAACATAAGACATTTATTTATTTTTACGGTTAGTCGCATAATGATAATGATTCATCAAATTGCATAGTGTTTCCTGAGTAATTGTTAATTATTAAGTGTTTACTTAAAATGTATTATTGCGCAAAAAAAATACACGTGTTTGTTAAGATGTAAATGGTGGCTTACAACCAAAACATGACCAGATTGGTTGCCAGATTGTCAGTTGTTTGGATGAAAATAAATGTAGTGTAGAATATTGTTTGTCATTGGTGCCCAAGCAGTCCTGTGATTTGAATCAGGGGCGCAACTACGTATTTGCTGAGATCTAACGTAACATACAGTACCCACACATGCAAAATTTGTGGATACCACATGGTGTTAACAGCCCCTTTACCCTTTAGCAGCTGTTGACTGCAGACAAAAGGACATGTTTTGTTTTATACTTTGTTTGTAAATATTTTCCTTACAGTTCATATTTTTATACATTTCTAAAAAAATTAAAAAATTAATTACAAACTAAAATAAATCCCTTATGCTAACCATAAGTAATCATTTTTTGCCACCTGGAAGAGAAAACACTTTTAAAATGTTACCACTGTAACCAGTAGATGGCTGTAGAGGATCACTGATTGGCCTATTTCCCATTTGTAGGCTTATTTCTCATAATAAGGTTATTTTTTTTATGTTAAGATTTATATTTTTACATTCCAAAATCACTATTTTAAGCCTTGAAAAAGTTTTTAAAAAGTTTCTCTCTAATGTGACAATATGGTAATTAATTTATATTAACATTATCCATAAACATAAAAAACTTAAATGTTAATGTTGCAATTTTTGGACCATTTAAAAGCTAAACAGTCTTTAACTCTTTAACTTTTAGTCTTAAACTTTGTATGACAGTGCAAGATTTTTGGCTTGTAATAAAGCCAAACCGCTTTTAAATGTTTATTATGTTGCACTTTATTTTTTATTGATTTAACAAACGGTTCATTGTTTAAAAGGCAGTTTTCTTCATTTTAGTTTAGTTGCCATAAATCAATTTAGCAGCACAAACTTTGCCATTTAATGCGTATTCTGAAGGTTTTTAGAGCTTTTTCCAAGTAAAGTGCTAAAATATAGGCTATAAACTACTTTGTTTTTCTGAATTATAAATTGATGAGATTCCCGAAATTGCTTCTGTAAAAAATATTTTGACCAAGTAAAACTTTTGGTAACACCTTATTGTTTATTTAGATTAGATTTAGATTTATTTAGACAAGGGTTAGGGTTAGGGTTTTCCTAAGACTGTCATTAATTTTTAAAAAATCTTGACATGACATGTCTTAAATGTAAATGAGATTGTGCTTATAACAAATCTCATTATGTGCCATTCACTCAGTTATGGCATTTTAAATGCAAAGATGACACTGTTTATGACAACTCGACAAACAAAAATATGCCTGTTTTTGGCATGCCATGACAACTTGACATTACCTAGACAACAAAAAATGTAATTAATCAGCCATAAACATAATTGCCATGAAACCATTATAAATGTCATGAATTTGTCATGAATATGTAAATGTCATGAATATGTATAATAACACCGTCATTATACATATTATATACACATATTTTTTTTGCCCTCAACTACAGTGGTACAAGCTAAATTCATCATTAAAATATTATAAATTTTTAATAAAGCTCTTAAAAATATTTGACAGTATAACACATTTTATAACAAATTTATTTTTGTTTCACTGAAAACGTGACCAAAATAATATTCTTGACACATTTATTATGCTTCGTGACAATCATGTTTGATAAATGTATGAGAAGTTATTTTGCCTTGGTAATCTCAAGTTGTCATGACAAAAATGAAAACTGGTTGTGATGTATTTGTTTATGTCAAGTTGGCATAAAAACAATGTCATCTTATTTAAACTGACAACTGAGCAAAGTTTACCAAAGTTTTTTTTAGCTGACTTGTTTGGAAATAGTCTATGCACAGCTCACATTTATTTATTTATTTATTTATCTATCATTTGCATATTTAAACGACGTTTTTTTAAAAACTTGTAATGCAAATTTTTTTTTTTAATTCTTAATAAAATAACTTTTTTTTTTTTTACACCGTTTGGGTCTGGTCTGCTAAAAAACACATAATAAGGGTTAACGATCCAGTTCAACACTCACTTAAAGCACAAGTGGTTCAAATGTAGAGTTTGCTTTAACACCTATATACTCGACACCCCAAAAGTGAAGAGAAATCTGAGCAGTGGGCGGAACTGCCGCGTCATCAGCTGCCCGGCCCGACGCCACGCCGACAGATGTGCAAGATGTCCCTGCGCTCTTTATTTTATTTTTGCTTGATTTTGTCTCTGCAAGCGCTCTATCCCTTCATCACATTAATTCGTGCAAATGAAACGAATCAAGATGTTAAAATTGAGGTTACGTTTCTGCCAGAAAACTGCAGCCAAAAAGCCAAAAGGGGAGACATGCTGAACGCGCATTATGATGGATTTCTAGCAAAAGACGGATCTCAGTTCTATTGCAGGTAAACGCCTGTTTTGTTGCGTTTCATATGTAATTCAGTTGATTCTAATTTGCTCCAGGCAACGTTATAAATATGATACTAGCATTAGTAACGTAACGTAGGCTAGTTACAGACGAAAATAAAGTCATTTCGTTAGCAGTAACTTTAAAGTTGTTCCTTTTCATTTTCCAGTCGAACGACACAGAAGGGTCACCCTCACTGGTTTGTGTTAGGCGTTGGAAACATTATTAAAGGTCTCGATGTGGCGCTCCAAGACATGTGTCCAGGCGAGAAGAGAAAAGTTACAATTCCTCCTCCTCTGGCGTACGGCGAGAAAGGAAACGGTAGGTCGATTTACCCAACAGTTTTACCTTGGCCTATAATAGGCAGAGGCAAACTAATATAGCGTCTGCTTGAGCACCAACAATACATTATTAAACTAGAGCAGCAATCAGCTACTTGAATGATTTCTAAAGGATATTGTGATACTGAAAGTTGAAAATGATCAGCTTTACACCAAGGAAATGCACTACATTTTAGTCACATAGAAAAAAGGTATTTTAAATATAAATATTATGTGACAGTATTGCTGTTCCCATTGTATTTTTTTTATCAAATACATTTCAAAAACATTAAATATTAAAAAGTTACATTTAAGACTTTTTAAGACCGTTATGAATGAAATTTTAGACTCATAAAGGCTAAATGCTAAGAAATTTTTCAAATACCCCAGATGAAAATGATTTTTATTTGCCCTATCAAAAAAATATTATAATGTATTAATACAATAATAATTTAATAATAAAAATATATTTATTTTTAGATATTTCTTAGTAAAATATTTAAAATATTGTGTAAATAAAAGCTCTACTTGTATCCATACACTTTTCTTCCAACATAAACTTTCTTTAAAATAAAATTTAAAAAAAATCAAAAAGAACAAAACTAAATCTATGCTGAACAATCTGCCCAGGTCGTTGTCCTCAGCAGTAAACACATGGTGCACTTTTAAACAAATGTTATTGTAAGAAAAAAATTTAACCATTACGATAAATAGAGTTAAAAATTAAAATTTTAAATAAATAGTTTAAAGTTTTATTGAGATAGATTGGTGGTGACTGTATGAGTGTTGGCCAGATTTGGTAGCAATACATGAACAAGGGAAAATTAAAAACTGGTTTTAAAAAAAAGATTCAAGACCTACAACACAATGTTTCAGTAAATGTAACCCTTTTTAAGGCCTAAAATTAAGATTTTGAGATTGAAAACATTTTAAGACTTTAAGACCCTGCGCACACCCTGTAGTAAAATATTTTCTGAAACAGTTCATTGCTATACATTTCTTAGCATACAAATTTAGGATATTACAGAAACATTTCAAGTTCACATTAACTTGTTTACATCTGCTCTCAATTATTCAAACACACAATCCCCCAAACAAAACAATGAATATAATGGCAACATAAAATAAAAAAAAGATCTAATATTGCTATTTATATTTAGGTTTTCATAATTCAGATGTATAGACTTGAATTGAATGTTTAACCTTTTTGTGGTGGAGCAGGTCCTGTTCCTCCAAATGCAACGGTGATCTTTGAGGTGGAGCTGTTGCACATAAGCAGAGGACCACGCAGCATAGAAGCCTTTAAGGAAATGGATGCTGACAACAACAGGGAACTGACAAAAGAAGAGGTAGAACACATATAAAGATAATTGTAGATAAAATTAATTATAGTGTTCATGTTCTTTTCTTAATAGACTTTCCTTTTGCATTTAAGTTTTCATTGTATTTATTTCCATTTTGGATCCACAGGTTAAAGAGTACCTGAAAATGGAGGCCAAGAAGTTGCAGACCCAGAAAGATGAATCCTATTTTGATGATGTTGTGGCAGATGTGTTTCATAAAAATGATCACGATGCTGATGGGACCTTATCACTGAAGGAATACAATATTTACAACCATGATGAACTGTAAACACTATCAGACAGAGAGACATTTTCACAACATTGGTGCACTGGACAATCTCCACAAGACGCTCTTCACATTGTGATTGAAGATCTTGCTTTAAACACCACTAAATTTTGAATAAAGTTGACTCAAATACTTGTACTAACTGTGTCATGCAAATTAATTGTTGTTAATTGTTATTATTACAAATTAACAGTTATTATTAAACTGTTTTATGTTGCACCACTGATTCTTTGAACTAGGGCTGCATGATACTGGAAACATTTAACATTGCAATATTTTTTATTCAGCGTTATATATTGCCATATGAATACAATTTCACTAGTCTTACTGTATTTGGAAGAATTTATTAATTTATAATTTAAAGAATTTATATTTTTTTTAAGATTGATTGGGATGATCCTGTAGTGTAGTGCACAACATATTACAATCTACAAGCAAAAATATATAAATGAAATAAACAGCATTTTATTATTTTTAGAGGAGTTGAATTGTATCCAGGTATACAGTAAATTAATAATCAAATGTAAATTAATATTGCATAATCTTCATTTTAAAAACAATAAAAAATTGTTATTAATTTGTTACAAATGGTACAAGTTCTTATGCCTAAATGTTTTTAAAATCCCTCACATGGTCACATGCCTCAAAAACACTTGTGAAATTATCAGCTTTAATTCAGACTCTAGTGAGTGATCACATTGCGATATCCATGCTAAAACAATATATTGCACAGCTCTACTTTGAATTAAATACAGAAATAGGTAACACTTATTTTGATGGTCCATTTGAGTATTAGTAGACTGTCTGCTCAATTCTCAAGTTTAACTGACTATAAGAAACTTTGCAAGTGCATGTCAACTTACACTACCCCTAACCCCAACTTAACAGTCAACATATAATCTTATGACAATTAGTTGCAGTGTAACTTATATTTAACAAACGGACCATCAAAATAAAGAGTGACCCAGAAATATGCAACTGATGTCTTGCACAGTATAGACATTTCAAACCACTGAAAATAATTTCATATCTAGAAATTCTGATTTCTGAAAACTATTTCGATCTTGACAGTAACTGACACATTCTACTTACATCTTTAAAAATAAGCATTCCTCACTGTATTTTCACAAAGAAACTTAAACATTAGTTAAAAAGAAATATTATAGTAGAAAAATCTTTTTTTTTCCTATTGCATCACTGCAAATACTTCTACTTTTACGTTACCTTGCATTTTGAAGACAGCACACACTGTTTAACCACACACATATACAATAAATATATCAGTCAACCCCTATTTACAATCAGATAGTCCTGAGAGATGAACTCAGTGACTGCAATTATAGTTCTGTTTGTAATGTAACGTAATGTGTATTTATATAGTGCATTTATCATGTATGGCCATACCCCCAAATCGCGTCACAATTATGAAGGGGAGGGTCTCTTCACTCCACCCCCAGTTTGCAGCATCCACTTGGATGATGTGGCGGCAGCCACAGGATAATGGTGCCAGTGCACTCACCACACACCAGCTATCCGTTTGTTAAGTCAGAACGTATCAGTGACGTATGAAATACTGTTTCCGGGTCAAATTCATATTGCGATTTTCGAAAGTATTGCATCACTTTGTAAACGTTTATTATTACCATTTGATGAGTCTCCCCATACAGTCTGATTGAGTGCTTGGACCCGGAAGCTGCTTCGAGTGATGTCACACTTAACAAGTGGATAGGTGTAGTGGAGAGAGTGATAGAGCCATTTCTGTGGATGGGGATTATTGGAAAGCCATGATTGGTAAGGGTCAATGTGAGGAAATTTGGCCAGGACACCGGGGTTACACCACTACTCTTTACGAAAAGTGCCATGGGATTTTTTTGATGACAACAGAGAGTCTCATCCAAAAGCTCACTGGAAGTATAATGTCTCCTTCTTGGGGCATTAGGACTCACACAAATCACAGGTTGAGCGCCCCCTTTTGGCCTCTCTAACACCACTTCCAACAGCAAGCTAGTTTGCCCATGTGGATTCCTATCCAGGTAATGACCAGACTCAGCCCTGCTTAGCTTCAGTGAGCCCTGCTCAGCTTTAGTAAGTAACTGGTCTTGGGCTGCTGAGTGATATGACTGTTGTTTAAGTCATTATCATACTTTTTGTCATTGTAAATGTTTATAACACTGCATAAAGAGCATTCGCTATTTGCAATGAATTTGCCATGTGTTTGGCTGGATAAATAAATAAAGATAGACACAATAAAGCAAAAGTCTGCATATATAATTACCACAATTACACAAAGGGAAAAGGCACCAGCATTGATGCTTAATAAATGTGCTGCATCTATAAACAACACTAGGTGGCTCTGTAACACAGCTGTTTGAACACACTCTTTAAACCTGCTTCAAAATGCAGAACTAACTTTAACAGAAGAAAGTTGGAAAACAAAGCAGACAGTCTGACTGTTGAGTCAGTGAGAGATAAGGGGAAATCTATTTAGTGGAGATAATTAGTCGATTGTGACAAACATTGTATGCTAAAATGTAAGCAGTAACTATCACACTTGCATTTTCCAAACACCCATAGGTCAAACAGACTATTAAATGAGACTCTATAGTAGCAGAGAGCTTTGGTGTGTGTGCGTGTGTGTGTAGACTCAAAACTTGTTTTTTGCATAAAACTGACTGCCTAACATCCCCCACAAGCCAAAAGTGACGTAAACCATGTCTGTGCCAAGATTCAGAGCAGATCCAGACAGTGGAGGGAGAAAGCTAGAAGACATTGAAATACACAGTGACTTTACTTTAAATGCAAATTGTTCAATCTCAGACAAATCATACTTTCTTTCTTTTTTTTTTTTTTTTGACAAAGCACTTAAACAAATCACCCCTGGAATTGAGTTTTAACTATCAAAAAACAAGGATAAAATAGCAAAAACAATTACAATCTTAATAGTTTTTACTCAATTGATTTTTATTTATTTATTTTTTTGAATAAGTGCTGTTGGGGCTAGCATGGAATGGATGTCCAGTGTTTTGTTTTGGTTTTTTTGCCTTTAGGGTTTGGTGATTACAGGTCTAACTGAACAAATGCTGTTTAAAGACCACTAGGTTCAGTTCTCCCCAAAACAATCATTTGTGTTACACTGTACTTCACCCATGTCAGTTTCTCATGGTTTAGTTTGCTGATGTTTGATGTCATATAGTTTCATTTAAAAATATTGCAAGAGTTTACTTCATTACTATTACTATAGGTTTAATTGGTTGCCTATACTTTATGTAGAATGTGGAGTCTGACTTGAGATTCTCGTCCCACAGAATGCCAATAAAATGACTTTTATAGCTGCATGGATTTTAACAAAGGTTCTTTTGTCTGAAACTGAAACACATTTATTGTGTTCTGCATCAAAAATGAAGCCCTTATGAAGAAATCTGATGCATGTCCTCGCCTTGCTATTTTTGGAAAAAAAAGAAGAAAAGAAAAAAAAATCATGAATAATCAAAAATCCACTTCATTTTGTCAGATACTATAAATTTTAAAGGTTAATGGATTGCATAATATTTTTGCCATTTTGGTTATCGGCAGCATTGGTGTAAATAAAGTTCTAAACGAACTATTACTTGATCATTTTAGCCAAACTACAAGTAAAAAAAGTCTAAAGCAGAGATGCCCAAACTAGGGCCCGTAGGCCAAAGTTGGTCAATGGTAACCTTTGATTTGGCCCGTCATCCCATCTGAGGAGAGAGAGAGAGAGAATGATGGGGATGGTTTAGAGATTGTCATTTAAAATTTAATGTAGCCTTTTATTGGTTTATATTATTGTTAAACTACAAAAAAGGCTATCTGAAATAAAATTATTTAGTTATAATTTAGCTTAAAATGTACGTATCACCCGACGGATAGAGGACAATGCAGAGAGTTTGATGAGCAAACTAAGGCAAAGGCAGGTTCTGCTAGTGTATTCGGCTCTGAACTCCAATGAGTTATCACTGTTAAAATGTGATTGTGTTATTATTGCAATAAGTTATAACTAAAAAAAGATACCGCTTTAGTTAATATGATTTAAAGTGATGTTTTTTTTAATTAAAATAAATTAAAATAAAGAAAGAAATAAAACATTGCAACTTTAAAATAGTTAAAAACAGTTTGGTATAGTTATCTTCGACCCACGGCTCTCAATGAAGTTTGGTTCTCAGCCCTTCATACACAAAAGTTTGGGCACCCCTGGTCTAAAGACTGCTCTACCCCATTTAAATGAATCAAAAAAAGAAAGCCTGCCTCCTTTGGTGATGTCAGACTATAAATGTGGTATTGCTGCAAAACATTTTTTTGTAAATCAGCCTGATTGGTCAAGGGCTGACAGAATGTTAAGAACACAGCAAAAATGTTTTCATATCTGCTGACACAGACACAATCTAGTATGATTTCAAAAGACACAAATAAATTGCTGGAACAGCAGGAAAACAACAGTGTTACAAGACTCATTATGCAAAGCACGGAGAAAAGCTAGATGAACAGCAACAAGTAAATCCAACAACAAATAACGAGCGTATATTGTAATAATTGTATGTAATATTTGAGTTACTTTTTAGATTAATTCGCTTTTTTTTTTTAAATAATATGCTGTATTTAACATTAGTGTAATCACATTGAATCACACTCAATTAGAGAATGAGCTCCCCATAGGAACAGGCAGAAACCAAGATGGCAGAGCCTTACAGACGGAAGTATTCTCATTACTTTGCACACATAGAAGAAAGGGGGACTGGCTCAATGGACAGTGAACTTTACTGAACTAATAAGACTAAAATACAAAAGTAGCAAACACTGCTGTAAACTTTCATTAGTCTTTATATACGGCATGTAGAGCATCAGGAAGTTCTCAGACAGTCACATTGTTACATTTTTTTAAATTATTTTTTTTAACCTCTTAAGGCCCAAGCTGTTTTTTTACATGCATTTTTTATTTCTCTTTGATATTTGGGATTATTGGAACCTAATTAGAATAAAACCTAAGTATCATCTCTTGATTTGATGTACATTTAGACAAAAAGCATGTTCATATATGAGGTCTCGTGGTCCGAATTTACATAAAACACTTTTTCCTGACTTTTTTTTAATGCTTATTTATCATTGATTTTTTTTTTTTACTTGTTTTGACTATCAGAGAGTAAAAACATTTTTTCCCATTTTGGACAGTTAAAAATCGTGTTTGGGACATTTCATATGTTGCAAAACAGTTGCAGGATGACACTGTATGTCTTTACAAAACATAAAACACTCAAAAGTATTTTAAGAGCCACTTAAGAGCTAAAATGTGCTATCCACGTATGTGGCCACTAAGCCCTAGGAGGTTAAGGCAAATGAATGTGAAGGCCATACAGTGTGTCGTTAAATGCAGAGCTCCTCTACTTAAAACAGAAAAGTACCCAGCAAGTTCTAAAGGAGATCAAGCCTCAGCTAGGTAATAAAAAATAACTCAAGTAATGCGTTACATTACTTTTACTATAAAGAGTAACTAGGTAACGCAAATAGTTACTTTTTAAAAAAAAAAAATCATGAATAATCAAAAATGCACTTCATTTTGTCAATTAAAAATATTTTAAAGATTGATGGATTTTTTTTTTCTTTTCTTTTTTTTCTTTTTGCCATTCTGGTTATCTGCAGAATTGGTGTAAAAAAGTTTTCAACAAACTATTACTTGATCATTTTAGCCAAACCACAAGTAAAGAAAGTCTAAAGACTGTTTTACCCTATTTAAAGGAATCAGAAAAAGAAAGCCAGCCTCCTTTGGTGACGTCAGACTATAAATGTGGTATTGCCAATGCTATCTCACGGCAATTCATAACTTTTGATGCAGTGGCTAATTCGTATGAATTTGTACGATCTAATTCGTACAATTTAGTACAATTTGCTCATCACCCAATGACGGTTGGGTTTAGGGGTAGGGTTGGGTGCCACGCCTCCTTTTTTAAATCGTACATTTTCGTACAATTGAACACGTACAAATTCGTACGAATTAGCCACTAAACTGGCAAAACGTAAAATGCTTACGTTTTCTCGTGAGATCAGGCTGGTATTGCTGCAAAACATTTTTTTGTAAATCAGCCTGATTGGTCAAGGGTGGACAGAATGTTAAGCAAAAATGTTTTCATATCTGCTGACAGAGAGACATAATCTAGTATGATTTTAAAAGACACGAATAAATTGCTGAAACAACAGGAAAACAACAGTGTTACAAGGCTCATTATGCAAAGCACGGAGAAAAGCTAGATGAACAGCAACACGTAAATCCAACAACAGCAAAAACAACATCTGCATAAAGTCAGGCCAAATTCCAATCCCAATATTTCACACACTGCAGAACCCTTGAACAGCAAATGGCAATACCGCAACACTGACGAGAACATGTTTAATCCATTCAGGCTCTTCGGAAAGGATAGTATGCCATAAATTCTTTTTTTTTCTCCCCTTGGTTATCTGGTTTTACAATTTCCATCTGTCCTCTATGTTTTGCTGTGTTTATTCTAGTCTTAAAACACTTCTCTCCTTTTTGGCACATTGGGTTCGGATCACCAAAGTTGTTCTGCAACAATGTTAGCATGAGTTCAAGATTTGTCTGCATCCTGTTGTTTCCATAAACAACAGCAGCGTGTAGGTGTTTGATAGTTTACAAGGGTTTTATTTTTACACATGTAAGCCGTATATCAAGCCAGCACATTCAGACTTGACAGGTCTGCACTTTATGTGGATGGCAACAGAAAGAACCCCTGAATAAACACCTAACCAGACATGTTTACACGGGAGGTTGGCCTAGAGAAATGTAAGAGGATCTGAACAAATACATTTTGTACGCTGTGATAAAAACGTGTCTATTCGTTCATTAGCACTGTTTGTTATGGGTAAATATAGGCATAATTAGACGGTGAATATGAGGCAAAAATGTCAGTCATTATTACTGCAGGATTTAGGAATTCCTGTATACATTTTGTTGCAAGTTTAAAAAGTTTCCATAGATCATTCAGTCAAACATAAAGGAAATTCATGTCAATTACTTAATTTGAATAAACTAATCGCAGAATATTTCAAACAAGCACTGAAGAGAACAGTGTTTCTGTTTATAAGAACAATTATAAGAACACTTAAGGATACTTAGTTTCTCTTGATGTACCTGATGTATTAGTCATGGGTTTGAGAAAATGTTGATATTAATTTTGTCAATAAATGTCTGATAAAATTTCTTTCCAATTGAACTTACGGGTGACACGGTAGCGCAGTGGGTAGCGCTGTCGCCTCACAGCAAGGTCACTGGTTCGAGCCCCGGGTCAGTTGGCATTGCTGTGTGGAAAATAAAATAAATGAATTTTATTTAAATAATTAACCCCTCCCCCCATGTATATATACTGTATATTCATTCATTCGTTCTCCTTCGAGGTCACCACAGCGGAATGAACTACCATATACTGTGTGTGCACATATATAGGTAATGTATAAAGTAACATTGTTAGATTTTGTGTGTCCTTAAATGCAGAGCTCCTCTATTTAAAAAAAAGCAAAGTACCCAGCAAGTTCTAAAGAAGATCAAGCCTCAGCCAGGTAATAAAAAGTAACGTAACGCATTACTTAATATAAAGAGTAACTAAGTAACACAAAAGTTACATGTTTGGGGAGTGACTCAATATTGTTATGCATTACTTTCAAAAATAACTTGTATAACATATGTATATATATATATATATATATATATATATATATATATATATATATACAATAGCCACACAAATTTGCCACAAAAACTGGAGGGCCCATTAAATGGCATAATATTTTTTTGGACATTAAATTTTCGGTTACCGAAAATTTGGTACATGTCTAATATCAACACACTTCTACAGTACATTCCCATTGTTGCATATTTCTGCAGTGTGATTGGCTCTTAGATCATCATTGTTATTGAAATCAATTTTATCACAATTAGATACAATATTATGGCACATTTTACAATAAAACTTATTTACATTAAAATATTTGTTTACAGAAGATTCAAGAAATGCACTGTTTAAAATATTATTTACAGGTTATTTTATTTAGAAGAGATATTGCTGATTTTTTACTTTTAATGTTAAAAATGTAACATTGAAAATAATTGCATGCTATTTTTCCTTTTTTACAAGAAAAAAAAGCGACTGTTGGTTTTAGGCAATGTGGTTTTTTTAAATTTCAGTTCTTCAACGTTGAGGTTCAATAAATAATCATAGATAGCATAGTGTGTTTCCTAATAAGAGCATATGTAATATGAGTATATTTGCTGCACAAAACTTGTTAATACAATTATTAAAATAATCGTTCATTAATCGAAATAAAGTTAAAATGTTCAAATAATCGAGATGTGATTTCAGGCCAAATCGCCCAGCTCTTTTATTGTATTTTTCAGACATTTTATTTAACAGAATAAAATGAACATTTTACTTAATTTTATTTTATTTTTTTGGATGAACCAAGCAGCAAGGACATTGACAAAATAAGTATTCACATCTGTTCATGACAAAGGTTAACATCAACAAACAGAACAAAAGCACATTAACATAATAGAAGCAGATTAAACAAACACAGGAGTGATTGTAATTTTCCAGTGCAGTTTTTCCATAAACTACAGTTTTGCCCTTTTTCCAAAATTGTTTTATCAGTTAAATAAATTAATAACCCCACAGGTTTAATAAAAACATCAAAATATGAAGAACAAGCTATTTTGGAAAAGAAAATAGTACACTGAACTACACGTATTGTAGCTCAAGCTAAAGCACGTTTATTCAGAAAACAGTTCAATTAGGCAAGCAACAGGCAGTCAATGTGGAGAACAGATCTGAACACTGAGGTCATATGTATCCTATTCATCATGACTCCAGCATTTCCCTTTTACACTCTAAAGCCCCAGATCCCTTTACAGCAGCCCCCCCTAACAGACTCACTGCTTACATCTGCAATTCTCACTATACTTCTCAGACAACGCAAGACTGTTGTTTCCTTTGCATTAACAACAAATTCAAGATCTTTCAAAGAGAAGCAAATGTATATACTGTACATATTTTATGAACACTGAACAAAGTACTTGACGTGAGGACAAGAGTTTTTGTGCTTCAGTGAAAAAAAAGAACTGGAGCCAAGCACAGAAAATGTTGAGAGAACTAGAAACATGTGTCTCTTCTCAATTTTGCAATGGTTTCTCTAACCAGTGGTTCTTTTTTATTGGAGGAGAGGAGGAGGAGACAAAATACATGATCCCAGAATTAGAAGTGGAGGCTTATATCCATAAAAACACAAAACATATAATTTCCTAATATGCCAAGTAACAGCTTTACTCTCACGAATGCTTACTAAAAGAGCATGTAAAAAAAAAAAACTTGCAAATGAACACTCTTTTAAACGTAGCGAATAACAGGCAGTTTTTCCAAGCACTCAATGCTGAACTTAGGCAACATAACATGCAGAGCTGCAAGTAGCAACACACATACTGTATGCTAACAAAATAAGGCTATGCTTGGCTGTCATTACTCAGCCAACAGCTATTTGAAAGAAAACTTGCTCGGGGCTACCTTTTATCCTTGTTCCGCAATCAATCAGTCACTTGAAGAAATGAATATGGACACATTTTTGAATGAATCCACTTTCGCTGCAGAGACATGCAGACTGTCTGTGCATGTACCGTAATCATCAATTTCAAGAGCTGTAATCAAAAAGTCAGATGTCAGACTAACAAGACTGTGACATCACCATTCTGCACCATAGTCTACACAGCAAAAAAAAAAAAAAATCAGTATACATTTAACTCAATTTGATTTTAACTTAACACTCCTTGGGTGTACATATGACTCCCTTCATTTTGGAGTTAAATTAACACTTTCTAAAGTGTGAAATCTGTACATTACTCGCAGAGTTCATTTTAACACAGTAAGAGTTATTCTTACACTGAACTGAAGTGTGTGTTACTCTTCAAAGTGTTGATATATTAAATTTGTACATTACTCACTTTATTTAATAACAAATAAATCTTTAAGGATTATGCATGTGTATATAAGCTAATGAGTGCATATAGTACACTGCTTCTGATGAGAATTAATGGTAAAACATACTGGTTTGATCAATGTTTGTCCGAAAGAACCGGTTTGAGTAAAAAAAAAAAAAAAACACTGGACTTCCCATAACTAGTGGGAAATATACTGTATATTGGGTTAAAAGTTTAACACTGAAAAAAAAAAAATCATAAATATATGCTCTTTCACACTCGTGGATTAAAATGTACTCCAGTTTTAACAATGAATAACACCCCAAAAAATAAAAAAATAAAAATAAATAAAAATATATTATGAATAAAATATATTTAACACTGTAATTTCTGCTGTGTAGCATTCATTTGCGTCATGTTTCATATTAGATTTTACTACAAATTTACAGGTAATTTTATTATAGAAAATTATCAATTTTGATTTTTGTGCAAAAAAATTGCTTATTAAGGAATGTGCAGAGGTACTGAACAATAACTTTTAACTGATTGTAGTAGACAATGTATACTTAGTTTCCTGAGATTGGCTTTTCCTCAGACAAAATAACTAAATATTAAATAATCATGGGTTTTGTGCTTTATAGGCCCCGTTTAAACTAATATATTTTAGTCTTAAAACAGCATTTTAGAACGAAAAGACCCACGTCCACATTGTCGTTTCACCTAGCATTTTTGAAAAGATCTCTGTCCACACTACACTGCTGAAAACGCACATCACGTGACCACACATATATTCTGGCATGCGCTGCAGCGCGGGGGTCTGAGCTCCAGGCAGTCAGAGGGTGCTTTGAGCACACCTCCCCAGGTGAGAGAAGCGCACGACGGACAGTTCATCGAGGATCTTCCACTGGATCTCATCTCACTATAGACCATTTTGAGGGACGTAAACAATAAAAATGGTCCTAACGTATTTCCCGTTTTACATTTCTATTTTCCATATGTTCCAAGAATTCAAGAAGGTCCACATATTAATAGATAATGTTATATTAGCTGTTTTAATTTTAGGTCATAATTGAATTGCTTCTTGTTATGAAATAGTTTGATAACAAACAGGAAATGTTCATGGGCCGATGACATCGCCGCATTGAAATGGTCTATAGTTGTTAAAAGTAATATTTAACTAATTTTGTCTCTATCTGACGACTCTTTGGTCTTTTGAATCTATTACTTGTTTTCAGGTAACATGTCGTGGCTGAGGGGCGCCACGGTGGCGCGTGAGTAGCACGTTCGCCTCACAGCAAGAAGGTCGCTGGTTCGATCCCCGGTTGGGCCAGGTCCCGGTTGGGCCAGTTGGCATTTCTGTGTGGAGTTTGCATGTTCTCCCCGTGGTTGCGTGGGTTTCCTCCGGGTGCTCCGGTTTCCCCCACAGTCCAAAGACATGCGGTACAGGTGAATTGGGTAAGCTAAATTGTCCATAGTGTATGTGTGCGAATGAGAATGTATGGATGTTTCCCAGAGATGGGTTGTGGCTGGAAGGGCATCCGCTGCGTAAAACAAATGCCGGATAAGTTGGCGGTTCATTCCGCTGTGGCGACCCCGGATTAATAAAGGGACTAAGCCGAAAAGAAAATGAATGAATGAATGTCGTGGCTGAGCGCAAAGATAAGTTAATATTTTAATATAACCACGTACACTGATTATGCACATTTGCTCCACTTTGTTATATGTGCATAATATATATGCATACAGTGAAGATGGCAGTCATTTAAATATGTAGCTACTCGACGCCTCAACATTTTTGGTCTATGTTAAGTTGCGTATATCAAAATGAAGATAAGCCGTTCCTTTTATCATGTTTTCATCTTATTGTTAAGGTACTGAAACAACGTAGCCAGGGGGATGCAAATGAAGATATAAAGTACACTGTTCCCGATGTGTCCTCTGGAGTTTGCTTTCCATTTCAAACTTGCGAAGTCTGAACTTACAAGGAAAGGATGCAAGACTAAACTTTGTGTACTTAATATTGAGAAAAATCAGATGTCTGCAGCCACGCCTCTGTTTTCCCCCATTCACATTGACACGGAACAGCAGCGTTTTAAAACCAAAACAGCCTCTTTAGCGTTTTCAAAAGGCTCTGTTTTCAGGGCTCAAAAACTCCAGGGTAGTGTAGATGGAAGGCATAACTGTAGAAAGCGTTTTAAAACTAAAATGTATGAGTGTAAACGGGGCATTAGTAGCACTGACGTTATCAATCACACCCCCACAATGGAAAAGGCAACAGCCCATTAACAACTAACCACACACTCGTGTAATAACGGAGAGTGGGGGAGGGTAATGGTAAGGGTATTTTTGAAAGTCCTTTAACCAAAATCATGACATCATCATGACTTTGACCATTTGTCTGAAGCAGTGGGGTCTAAATCAAACCAGTTTTAATTGTCATTTAAATTTAATAAAAATAAAAATAAGCACCCAGGGGAAGGGGAGTTAGAGGTTGGGTGAGGGAGGATAAAAAAAAAAAACATACATAACATATACAGATTTAAAATAAATAAATAACTAAATAACTAAATAAATAACTAACTAAATAAATAAATAAATAAATAAATAAATAAATAAATAAATAAATAAATAAATAAATAAATAAATAAATAAAATCACAGCAGGATTCTAAGCGAATTTCTTGTGTATTCCTCACAAAATCAATACAATTCCTTGTTCAATAAAAATGATTGCATAAAAATCACATTAGAAATGAAAAATAAAATTTAAATAAATAAATAAATAAATAAAACACAGCATGATTCTAAGACAATTTCTTGTGCATTCCTCACAAAATCAAAATACAATTCCTTGTTCAATAAAAATTGTTGCATAAAAATCACATTAGAAATGAATAATTTAATTAAAACAAATAAATAAATAAATGGACAACTAAAGCATTGTATTGGTGACCTTTTTGGTTGATCCGTATGATGTACACATAAATCACTTGTTCCCAGATGAGCAAACCTTAGTTCAGAAAATGTGCTTTATGGTCTGAGACTGACCTGTTGGTCATAACTCCTGTGAGCATTTGTGTGTCTGACACTATTTTGTCTACCTTAAAAAGCATGCATACTTCTAAGACCACCTATGTAGATTTAAAAACAGCAGGAGAGCAAAAGAGAACAATGAGAATCTGCTCAACTGTTCATTTGAGCTTTCCATCACCCTGAGTGTATTTCAATACTTAAACCATTTCGAAGCATCACCCCTGACCTCAACCCTCCCCAGTTTTACAATGCTCTGGAAAATCATGCTTTCCATGGCGGTCCCCTTTTGGAGCCTCCAAGCCAAACTGTCTGGAAAGTAAACAAATGTCTCAGCCCCACATTCAAATTGACGCCCCCCCCCCCCCCCCCCCCCCCCCCCCCCCTAGATATCCCAGCAGTGAGTCATACATCCAGCCATCTTGCATTTGCTAACATTTTCCAGTAGGTGCAAATCATTTCCCCTGACCAAGAAAAACCAATTTCATTTGTGGTTCCTGAACTTGGAGCACAAACCTCAAAAGAGTCCTCCCACTGTTTTCCCTTATTTTCACTGCACGAGTCTACAACATAAAAACGTAGGGGTATCTTTTGTTTTATTGAAATGTTTGCAAGGCTTCTAAAACAGTGTTGATTTTTTTTAACATAACAGAATCATATTCATTTACAGCCCCTCATAGCTTCTAACTGACTTTAGCTTCTAGCAACGTTCCTATTTACATATTTTTACCATTGCAGAAACCTATTAATGACCCACGTCTTAGTGTAATTGGTTTAATCGTTCCTAAAACATGACTGAAGGGCAAAAGCAAAGAAAAAAAGTACCCTGTCAAGATGGTTGAATGTGAACAACCCCACAAAAAAAGAAGGTGAAATATTTCAAGCATAAGTGGTCACAAGAGACGCATCTGAATGCATGTTAAACAGGTGTAAACAGTAATGCATCTCAGCTGACCCCTTGTGATCGGATCACTAAAAACGGATGTTAATACCAGGTGGAAACAGGACTCAAATGTGTCTTGGCACCAGGTGGTCAGTAAGACAAAAACAATACTAGTTAGAGTTGCTTATATACAGTTGGTAGAGTGTTATCAATGACAGAATCATTGATTACGTTTACATGGACATGAATAATCGAATCATTTGCCTTAATCGGAATAAGACAATAATATGACTATGGTGTTTACAAGATGTTTAAGTTTAGCAAGTTAAGGTTAAGCGTTTTGAATGTTTCTGTCATGATCCTGTTTTGTATGTTATAGCACATAGATCAATGAACGTCATTGCGTCACCACGTTATCCACAGTTTCATGTAATTTTGAGTATTTCATTTGTTGTTTGTCGACTTTAACTGCAGTTTGGCCCTTTTACTTCCATTTAGAACATTTTCTGTATGTCCCTTGTGACAAACAAGGTATTGTATCAGAGTATGAACTGGTGGAAGAGTGTTGTTTTAATGAAATTTGATATTCTACGCCATATGGGGGTGGGGGGAAACTCAGCATTTCATGATGCAGGTGTCTGTGGTCCTTCACTGACTCTGTAGGTGCAGAGATTAGTGTCAAACAGTCGTGTGTGTATAAAATATCCAGTCGCAAAATGTGGTGAAAGTCCTACTTGACGGTAATAGTTTGATTCAAGAGCCCCTATTAGGTGTTTTTGAAAATGACCTTCCATGCAGTGTGTAACACTGCTCTAAATGAATGAAACCATCCAGCTGAGGTTTAAATCTAAAAGTGCACCTTGTTTGAAACTATTGATTCTTTAGTGAAATAGTTCACTCAGAGTCGAATAACTGAATTGAGTTGGGTTCGGATCTTTTGTTTCATCGGATCGACGTCGACACGGTACATCACCAAATATGTTACTTCCAGTTCCAAATGTGAGTGCTTTTTACTTCAGACACTAGTGTAGACCGTGTGCTGTGTTTGTTCCTGTAATTTTTCAGATTTTTTATTCAATAACCCACTCTGCAACACGGGATTCGTCGACCGTTTGCTATTAAAGGAAGGAGCAGCAAAGACTATAAAGTATGGGGCTTACTGACAAAGTCCCTGTCAAATTCTGACAGAGTTCATATTGACCAGTTTCTTCTTCCTCTGGATCATAACATGTAAGTGTCATTAATTGTTGCCTCGTTTTGTGTAAATTGCAAAATATGTGTTTAATTGTGTGTTATAAGTTGTTATCGCACCGCACGGCTTGTAATAACGTATCTATTATAGATCAGTGCTTGTACTGTATCTCTCAGGTTGAACCTGTATGGGGCTGTTCACATATCACGTTCAAAACGATATTGAAACGAGAAGCATGCTTCTTCCTTTACTGATTTAAATGTGTTTCTGAACTCACGATCCTCTGCTGTTTGTTTGTTTTTTTTGTTTTGTTTTTTTTTTGCTATGGCCACCATCAGCCGTTCCTCATGTGCAGGGCGAATGTTCAAAATAGTTCAACTTTTGCCACTGTGTGGATAAATAATGTGTGTCATTATTACTTGATATTAGGGTTAAGAGTAGAGTTAAGAGTTTAACTGCATTGCTTTATTGCATTCCTGCATTGGGCTCTTACATACTCTCTGCTACTTCATATTTTAGCCTTGGTGGGCATTTCTCTGTCCAATCAGCGCAGATTAGCTTCGCGCTAAGGAGGGGTTTGAGAACAAATTAAACGATGAACGATTCATATAGGTGGCGCTGGGATAATTAGGTAAAAATAAATGCAGATTATAAGACAAAGAAAGTGTTTTTGACCTTTAGCAGCATTTTGTTAGAACCCTTAAAATCAAAATATTACTTTTTTTAATGCAAAATAGGGGCTCTTTAAGGTGCATGTCTGTACTGTACTTCAATAACACGACTAAAATTGGCTAAATAGATAGTTCGATTATGATCTGAATCGAATTTAATTCATCAAAAATCGTTATTTTTTCGATTAAGTATTGTCTTAATCATATTAAAGTTGGAGTATTGGTGTCCATGTAAACATACTCACTGATGCTAAATAAGAAACTGAGGAATACTGTTGTTTTTAAAGACCATGTGGAACTTTCTCACATGCCATGGAGAATGTTCATGCGTGGAAAATACAGACAACCATATATAACAGGAACTTCCTACACGTGGAGGCAACATGTTTCTTAAAAAAAAAAACCAGGAGACCCTGATGGACTGCAAATCATAGGATCAAAGTTAGCATTTAGTTAAAAATATAACAAAGGTTAAGACATTACTTAAATTAGACAATTCCACCAATTTGTCTTTAAATGTTTGGTTAACATCTGTACCTTGAATGGACAGTCTTTGTATTTCCGTTGCTTATTTATGCTTTGATTGGATACAGATGTATCTAGTAAAGACGATTTTAGCAGGAAAACATGGCCCAAGGCTTGACATTGGAGGGATCATCACAGCTTTGCCTGGGGATCTCCAGCATGTGCAGAAACAGTTAGCGTCAGCTAGCAGAACAAAGTATGTGGGAGGATTCAAGAAGGAAGAGGGTTTTGTTTTAGCTTACATTTGAGTTGCATCGGTCCTCTGACAATAGTACCTTTCCCTACTCAAGTAAAAAGGACTGGTACAAAGCAGCAAAGGATATCAGAAGAAAAAAAAAGGTTAAAACAATATAGAGCTTTAAGGTTAACAGTTTGTTTACTACTTAAATAATAGCAATAGTATGTCATGTTTTTATCAGAGTAAAATAAAATCATATCATCAGCCATAATTTATTTCTGTCTTGTACATATTTAATTATTTAATGAAAACTTTAATGGACATGTTTGAATGGTGGGGCAACAGTCCAAAAGAAACAGCTTTTTACATTTTACATTGGAGTATAAGCTCTGGCTGAAAGGTTTGTTTAGCTGTATTTGGCTGATGTTTCCTTGGTGATCTAAACCTAATTATTCCCATTCTCCATTCACTCATTTGCAGTGGGTCAAAAGCAACTTTGATTAAAGTTAATCGAACAGCACCACCAGCATGTCTCTGAAAGGATTTGGGTGAATTTATTGTGCGTTAACATTTTTTAGCAGACATTCTCTAACTAAAATGCAAGTGTGCATATCAAAGCAATTTACAGAAACAATACGCCAACCATAAAATGTCAATCTACACTTAAACAAGGAAACCTACAGCAGATACGATACTGGGAAAAAGACCATTTCAAATATTAGATTTCAAATAAATTTTAATCTAAACTGAACTTAAATGAAACTCAATTCTGAAAAGTGGACTGATGCGGTTTCAGTTTGGTAGAACTTCTATGTTAGCTGCTTTGACACAATCTACATTGTAAAAGCACTATATAAATAAATAAAATAAATATGAAATAATTATTTGTTTGCTGCATTTGCCATTAATACAACCCAGGCTCATTCTGAATACATTACAATACTGTACTGAATACATTCTGAATACTAGCACTGCATACATTTCAGAAGAGCACCAAATACGTCCCAAGAAGTACATTTTTTGTTGAGGCCGTTGTGTATGCTTTTTCAGATCTCAAATTTCTCTCGCGAGTGACATTCGGGCCTGCTCTTTTCGCGTAAACCCAGCAGAGTTCACTTTCGACTGACTTACTGACTGACCAACCAACTGATCTCCCCACCCAACTCCTTTTCTAAACCCAACCGATAGTGTTTTATAAAGCACTGATTGGCCAGCATCCACCCCCTTCCCTAAACCCAACTGACAGTGTTTTGAAATGCAATCTAGAAAAAGAAAAGCCCCCTGATTTTTACCACATTCTCACCCTGTTATTTACTTGCTTATTTTATTTTTTGGCTGCACTCGAACCCCGTTGTTGCTGTCACTTCTTTTCTGCATTTCAAGTCCATCGATGCTGCGAGCCACTGGACAAACTGGTAACAGCGGGAAAGCTGTCCAGCTGCTAGCGTGAAAAGCAACGACATCATACCGCCCTGTAGTGTTCGTTTCATAGACGAAATGCAACCAAATGTACTGCTGGCTAAATCATTTGCGATCTCCAGAAATGTAGGGCTATGCTTTCAGAATGAGCCTATGTTGCATTAATAGGTACAGGTTTTGGGTGAAATGCTGAAATCTTCACAATATTAGCATTTAAAATATTCTGTTTTTCAGACATTAAATACTTTCTCTCTGAAAAGCCTGCATTGGAACCAATCTTTGTTAAAAATTACGAGCACAAACAAGTGCTGGAAGTTTTACACCGTTTACACTGGCCAAGATTTACACATAACAGTAGGACCCATTATAATAAGTGATTTTGTCTATTAATGCTCCTTTTATTTCTGACATACTCGAAGGGCTCCAGCAACTTCTGACATGGAAAGACGAAGTTGCCAAGCAACGCACTATTAGAGTGATAAGACAAGGCAAAAACTGTTCTTTATAATTCTCAGAGCCATCACTATTGTTTTGCAGCTCATATAATAATCTTGCATTTGAGTCTCTATTGTATTACTTACAACCTACTACATGTGTGAACTGATGAGCAGGGCTAAAAAGTGTAATAGTGCAGAAGTAGGCATTGATCATCTTCCTCAGAGTTGGTCTTTATGAGATCAAAATCGAGTTAACATGTTGAGTGCTTGGTTTCAAGGAGTTTTTTGAGTTCTTGAGTATGAGTAACAGTACAATGACCTCCTGCATATCTAAAATAAAAGGGACATTTGATTTCTCAATTCATGACCCTTTCATCACGTTCTGTAAATTATTCAATTGTTAAAATCAGTCTCCTTCCATTTTAAACAATACTTTTTGGGGGGACGATTAAGTCATGTAGCCTAGTCTTATAATAATAATAATAATAATAATAATAATAATAATAAATCCTTACATTTATATAGTGCTTTCCTAGACACTCAAAGAGCTTTACACAATGGGGGGAATCTCCTCATCTACCACCAGTGTGCAGCATCCACCTGGATGATGTGACGGCAGCCATATTACACCAGACCGCACACGACACACAAGCTGATTGGTGGAGAGGAGATAGAGTGATGAAGCCAATTATGGTATGGGTATGTTAGAAGGCCATGATGGACAGAGGCCTACTCTTTTTTTGAAGAACATCCTGGGATTTTTAACGACCACAGAGAGTTAGGACCTCGGTTTAACGTCTCATCCGAAAGACGGCGCTCACTGAGCAGTATAGAGTCCCCTTCACTATACTGGGGTGTTAAAACCCACATACATGTAGACCGCAGGTTGAGCACCCCCTGTTGGCCTCACTAACACCACTTCCGGCAGCAACTAAGCTTTCCCATGTGGTCTCCCATCCATCTCCTGCTTGGCTTCAGTGGGCGACCATGTGAGAGTTGCAGAGAGCTAGCTGCCGGCACATAATGCTAAGGCTGTGGAATTACTGGCATATACTGTTTATGCTGCCTTTAGGAAACGGCCAACTCAGTAATCCCTCATTGGAAAATTCATTCAGATGAGAAAATCTCAGCTATCAAAATCTACTGACGTTGCTCTCGGAGTTCCACAGTACACATATACAGTATACTGAGTGCCTCAGAAGTGATTATATAGTTTGTGTTTAAAAGAATTTCATATTGTCCATGGTCAATTAAGGGCCTTGTATATACTCATCTTCTGCTTTACAAACATGTGTCTATTTATACATATGTCTGTCAGTGGAGATAATAGTCACCATCTGAAGCACATTACTTACAATATGTGTTTATTCCACATTTTAAAGGCATTGAATCAAGGCCTTTACCTGACTTTGTTTTTGTTTTTAGGGAGAATTGCTTCTCTGCTACAGAATCACAAACGTTTTGAATTTTCTCCATCTATTCTTTAGGCATCTCTATACTTTTGGTGTTGAATTAACTGTGTACATTTACAGGAAAAAATATATTGTAAAATTGTCCTTACACATAATTATTTTGGGCCAAAAGTACGGAAAACGCACGGTATTTTAAAACTAAAAGGATGATTTAGTTCTTCTAGCATAACTATGAGCTGTTATGCCATGGGGTTCACGTTTGCCTCAAAAACAGCAAAATGTCAGATTAGTGGTTCTATATTCTATCTATTTACTTAGAGAAAGGGAACACAAAAACAAGCCAGCACAAGTAAGTATCTGGCCATTCTCCAGACAAGACATTCCTTTGAATAAATCAGTCATTGTATTTGAGGGTGGTGCCATAAAGAGTTCAACATTTGTCACCATTTTCAATGCCTTTTATTACAGTCTGTAGAGCACTTCCCCAGGTCAGCACAAAAGGTCAGTCTGCAGTTTTCAACATATATACATTTTTAAAATATTTAATATATTTATTAAATATTATACAAATATTTAATTATTCCCTTTTTCAAAGTTCATCATTTCATTTTAAGAAATATATTTAGTAGTGTTTTGCTAAAACAGTGGTAGTTTAAACAAAGTCATTAAAAGGTAAAGGAAAATAAATAATTTCTAACATAATCACCTCATCCATGCTAACATGAAAAACAACAACGCATGTCAAAATTTGCAGCCAATAGTGCTTATTGCATAGTAAATTACTACACTTAATTTGAACACTGAAAAAATGGGTTCTGCAAAATTCAATTCAATTAATTTTTATTTCTATAGTGCTTTTACAACGTAGATTGTGTCAAAGGAGCTACACAAAGAAGGTTATATACAATTATAATGCTAAACTGTTACAAACAATTTATATGCATTGGATTTTAAATTCTGTTTAAATTCAGCCCACTTACAACCACTTAAAAACATGTGGTAAATCCAAGGAATCATCTTTGAATCTTTTTTTTCAGTGTATTTGCTATTAAAATAACTGTATTATATTTTATTAACTGAAGAGTGATCAACATAAACACACCTTTCAAAGATCTCTCATTTTAATTAATATGTTCTATAGGATGTTATACAATAATATATCTGTGCATGTACATTAGATGAGTGAGTAGCAAAGCCAAAACTGAAACTAATCTAACATAAAAACTTAAGATCACAGTACAAACGTTAGTACACCCACATCAATATGTTGGCGGAAAGATTAAATGAAATTTTAATAAACATGAAAAATCAATACTATATATAGTGCAAATTTTGTAGTTTTCTTTTTCAAATACTTGTTTGAATTTATATGTATTATCTTTTTTAGGTGATGAAACTCATAATTTAATGGATATAATAGATAACATTTTCACATTTAATCAATGTCATTATTACTTTTAAAACCTGCTGAATTCAAAGGATTTAACCTGCATATGCTATGACTTTCTTTAGACTGTATCAAAAGAAACCACAGACCATACAGAAAACAACCACATTTGCAATACTTTTTACAGACAACCATTCCGTATCTACAAACGTCAGGCATGTTTGACAGCAGATTTTCAACATGCCAATGGACCCAAAGCAGCCAAACATAAGCACCAGCAAGCAAGCAAACACTGTAACTCGTTGCAGCTTCTACCTTCCACTGGGCTACATTCTCTTATGACCCAATACTTGGCAGCCTATTGTAACAGTGCTCAATAATGGCCTCCCATTCCTGTCCCTGGCGTGAGACTACTGTTGCAAGCAACATTAACAGAGGTTTGGAAGGGCTATTTGGCCACTCCATTGGGCTGGGCTACATTCAGAAGAGCTGTTTTGTGACTCAGCCCACCTCCGTGCTGTAGAAACACAGGAGATGGAGAGTAAATCAAGAGATTGAAGAACATGGCTCACAGCTGTTTCCTCCCCTTTCCCTCACAAGTTTTAAAAGACTGAGAAGGATTTGAACGCTACATCAGTCAAGCAATATTTTGAAAGCTTTAAGTCCTCTGTTTCAACTTATGTGGGGTATTTTCATATTGAGAGCATTGGAGTTTATTTTAGTTCTTAAAGATCTTAAAATCTTCTCATTCTGCATTTGTCTCTGAACCTTTCATTGCGTGGCGTTTAGAATCAATTTCCTCATGAATATGCTAGTTCACCAGAAGCTTAGCTTGGCAGAGAGTTCAAATTAGTCATTGCATGACTAATTCAAACATAGCTTCAATTGCATCCCAGAACTGTGTCGTCTGCCAAAGATGTTCACATGAGTTGAGGGAGTGGAAAGGAGAAGCAGATCAGTAGTGAAAACAAAGAACATATTTTAGGAAATTTTTATTTGCTCTTTTTGCATCCTGAAATTAAAACTAGCATTATAAAATGTACAATACGCAATTACATTAAAACTAAAATGTCACTTTAATGTAGGTACTTGCTTGTAAATGCGCTACACACCACACGTTTTCCAATAAACACTCTATTGAAAGAAGCCTGCTTAATGCCTGCTAAGTAGCCTGGATTGAAAAAAAAAAACTAAACTAACTTGTGAGTGTTCCCTGGTGATCTGAAGAGCTTCTTTTATCCACATTTGTACATCTCTTTGGATCAAATCTTCTGCTAAATGTAAAATAAACACACTCAAAAATTAAACAACATTGTAGCTGCGTCCCAAATGGCACACCATACACTATGCACTTACACACTCAACAGCATAGTATGAATGTAGTGTCGATCCCAATTGGAACACTACATTTTCTTTACTAAGCGGAAATTCAAACCGTTTCCCAGATGCCGTTTGATGGTTGCCAAATTAGTCACATAAATGACCAAACTACCAAATAATACCTGGCATGAGTAGTGTTACGATACTGGAATTTTAAAAACCTCCATTTCCCCGTAACATTTGAGTGATGTTGAGCAAGTTCTTACACAGCGCTGGTTTGCCTTTGTGTTCACATGCTCAACAGAAATGACTGTGATTGGCCATGGTCATCAGTTAACTGAACTCACCGCTGTTTACTGAGTGTAACCACAGGTATGACACTTGAGCATTTTAAAGCTGTGATTCATCAGCGGATCACTCATGTGTCAGCTTATAGACAAACCAGCTGATCGACTAGACTTTGAAATGCTCCAGTGTAGCTTTATCTGTGGTTACACTCAGGCCCCGTTTACACTAGTGCATTTAGTTTTGAAACGGCGTTTTAGCATGAAAACGATCCGCGTCCACACTAGCGTTTCACCCAGCGTTTCTGAACATATCTCTGTACACACTACTCAACCAGAAACGTATATCACGTGACCATTCGCGTACTCTGGGCATGCACGTTCAAGTATAAACAGGAAGCATGTATCTCGCTCTGTATTCTAAATAGGGCTTACGCTGCTTGAAATGCGAGTGTATAGCGAGTGCTCGAACAATAGCTTGCCTCTTGCAAATATATGCAGCTGTTGCAGTAAAAAAAGCAGAGTTTAACTGCACAATGGCGCCTAAAACAGACAATAGTGCAAACAACGCTCCCATTTCTGTCCATGTTGTTTACAGTGAAGGCTGGTCTGTGGCGTTATAGTCATATGATAGGGGCTTGACGAATAAGGGAAGGTTATGCAATGACCCAAAAGCGAATCTCAGTAGCAAATCTCTAGAGCCACGCCTCCGTTTTCAAATGTCTTTGTTTCCCCCCCATCCACACTGAGACAGAGCAGCAGCATTTTAGAATGAAAACATCCTCTCCAGCATTTCCAAAATGCTCCGTTTTCGGGGCTCGAAAACTCCAGCGTAGTGTGGACGAATGGCGTAACCTTAGCAAAACTTATGCGTTTTAAAACGAAAACGCATTAGTGTAAACGGGGCCTCAGTAAACAGCGGTGAGTTTGGTGAATTGATGACCTTCACGGCCAATCACAGTCATTTCAGTTGAGCACTTGAATGTAATGGCAAATCAGCACTGTTTAGGAACTGTTTAAGATTTTTTTAAAGACTTATGTTACCAACATTATTATCAGTAACTACAAGTTAAAGACATGCATGGTTAAAATAATTAAAAACTTTGTAACATGTAATGATGTCTTTTTGATGTTTTTATGTAAATGTAACATTATATATGTACATAAGAAGTGGTAGCCTACAACGTGCTAAAATAATATCTAAAATAAAGAACGAAAGACAAATTCTCCATGTTTTATGTTATTATAACACTGTTTTAAATTAAATACATTTAAACAAGATTTCGCTGCATTTATCATTTATATTCCAATTCCATGCAAATGTCAACCTTGCCATGAAAAAATTAAGTTGTCATCATAAATAGCGAAACCTTTCTAATCTTTTTTTGTGTATCCTTGTATTTTACAGGGCTTTACAAATACTCAAAAACGTCTCGGTCAATGTTTTAAAACAATTATATTTGGAAATATGTGGAAATTTGATATCAGTCACATCCATAACAGAAAAGTGTCACATCCATAACAAAGTTTTTTCCCTCATAAATGCAAAAATGTAAATTAAAATAAAACCAACCATTTTTGTTCTATAGAGAGCCGACACTTATCCTTGTGATTATCATTATGTCTTTTGGATTGTGCAGTTTAATCCACAGAATTTCTACAAAGTATGTTGTATACTGTAAACTCACAGACTTTTTTCGTCACATCCGTAATGCATGTTTATTTTCCTCATTTAAAGTATAAAAATTGTTTTCAGATTTATATTTTTCTGATCTCATAATTCTATGTATATTTGTTTTGGAAAATGTAAACAGGTGATTCAAAATAATGTTAACATATACCTTATCGGTGCGTATACGTATGTGAGCAATTCCAGCGTTATATATATAATTATAATATTAATATATAATTTTTTTTTCTCATATATATATTTTCATGAGGCGCTACAAACTATACCTATTATACCTATTACCTATACCTACTCCAGTGAACCAATAGGATCACCCAGGGTCTTAGGCGGACTCGATTGTCAAGGGGGGACCCGATATCTCATCACAGCGGCATTATCACTCATGTAGGAGAAATTTGCTTTCACGATCCAAAAAAATCAGTGCCTGAAAGCTCCGCCCCTTTCACTACATGAGCAAAGCAGCGACCGTTGCGTGTGTGAAGTTTCCAGCATTCCACACTTCTTTTTAACGGTTGAATAAAACAAGTATTTCAGTGTGAACGCACTACATACTCTATTTACACTACAAAATAGCGTAAAATAGTGCATAAGTATGCGATTTGGGACACACCTCGTGTTTTAGAGTGTAGCAGTTTTGCTAACTTCCTCTAGAATTAGACCACTGTATCACAATCCCAGACAACCTCTTACTAAAACCCTTCCTTTTGAGTACACGTCAGCCAACCTCAGGTCTGTAAAATGTCAGATTCTGACTGATTAAAATGCATGACCATTTACTTGACTCTTTCTCTCTGTATACGTAGCCTAGAGGAGTTACAGCAACAGGTGCGATTCCTCAGATCACCCAAATCAGTGAGTAGGATATATTATTTACAACAGGAATAGTTCACCCAAAAATTAAATCCCTGTCAGAATTTATTTATCATTCCTTTGTACAAAACCTACTTGAGTTTCTTCTGTTGAACACACACACAAAAAAAGTCTTTTTGAAGAATGCTGCTGATGGTACCCATCGACTTCCATAGTAGGAAAGAACTATGATAGAAGTCTATGGGTTCAGAATGTCTTTTTTTGTGCGTTCAACAGAAAAAGAAGTCCTTTAAACCATATGAAGGAGAATAAACTGAGATAAATGTAATTTTTGGGTGAACTGTCATGTAAATGAGTATGTACGAGTATTCATATCAAGTAAATGAATCCCAATAAACATTCATTCATTCTCCTTTGGCTTCCTTCATTCATCAGGGGTCACCACAGCAGAATGAACTGCCAACTTATCCAGCATATGTTTTATACAGCGGATGTCCTTCCAGTTGCAACCCAGTACCGGGAAACACCAATACACACTAATTCACACACATACGCTATGGGCAATTAAGTTTATTCAATTCACAAATAGAGCATGTATTCGGACTGTGAGGGAAACAGAAGCACCAGGAAAGCCAAGCCAACATGGAGAACATGCAAACTCCACACACTCAAACCACCTTCTTTCTGTGAGGAAATAGTGCTAACCACTGAGCCACCGTGTCACCCATTCCAAAAAAATAATGGATAGCTAAATTGTTTTCTTTCTTTCTTTCTTGAAACATAAAAGTTACCACTCATTGCAAATCATGGCACAGAGCAGTAAATATATTAATTAACAGTTTGTTTTATTAGTAATTGATTCACACATTGTAAAGACATTTATCAAGCACTCCCTTAATATAGAATAAATAAGAGCGCTATATCAAAGAAAGAAAACAACAAAAGTGCAATACAGCCTCTCTTTTTCCTGTATATAAGAATGTGTCATGTTTAATCTGTTTATTTACTTTTATTGTTAAGATAATAATTAATAACGACTAAAAATTTTACTTAGATTAGAAGACATTCCTTAAAATGTCATTTGGGTCAGACATATTTAGGACAAGAATAATTTGATGACATATTAAAAGACTAAGGATCGCAATGCTACAGTATCTTTAAATACTAATTAAATGTAATCTTAAAGGGATAGTTCACCCAAAAATTACAATTTAACCACTATTTACTCATCCTCAAGTGGGTCTAAACAATTACAAGTTTTTTTTTCTTCTGTTGAACACCAAAGAAGAAGAAAGCTAAAAAACTGTAACCATCAACTTCCAGGAAAAAAATGAAGTCATGGTTACAGGTTTCCAGCTTTCTTCAAAATAGTCAAAATGGTAAATTAATAAATGAGTAAATGACTTTTATTTGTGAACTTTCCCTTTAAATATTTATATTTTTCCATTATAAATCCACTGGGTTTTTAGCAATTTGTCAACATATTTCATTCATTCATTCATTTTCTTTTCGGCTTAGTCCCTTTATTAATCCGGGGTCGCCACAGCAGAATGAACCGCCAACTTATCCGGCATTTGTTTTACGCAGCGGATGCCCTTCCAGCCACAACCCATCTCTGGGAAACACATCCATACATTCTCATTCGCACACATACACTATGGACAATTTAGCCTACCCAATTCACCTGTACCGCATGTCTTTGGACTGTGGGGGAAACCGGAGCACCCGGAGGAAACCCACGCAACCACAGGGAGAACATGCAAACTCCACACAGAAATGCCAACTGGCCCAACCGGGACCTGCCCCAACCGGGGATCGAACCAGTGACCTTCTTGCTGTGAGGCGAACGTGCTACTCACGCGCCACCGTGGCGCCCTTTGTCAACATATTTTATAAATTTGTCATATTTGTCTGCCTTAAAAATGCTTGAACAGTATGTATATATAAAATCACTTTTGTCAATTTTATATGATGCAGAAATCAATATGGAACACTTCGTCTTTTGACCCTTGTAACATAATGAATTTGAAATCAAATAAAAAATGCCAAACCCCTACAGACACACAGAACCATTTAGCCAAACCACAACAAAGATCTTGGTCATCTTTCTTAGAAATGTTTGTGTCCATGAGTAAATTTATAGAAACATCTCCATGTGTCCAACATGTGTGTATATATATGCTTAAAGGTTTAGTTCACCCTAAAACGAATCTCATCTCATCATTTATTTTCCCTCATGTGGTTTTAAACCTTTATGAGTTTCTTTCTTCAATTGAAGATGAAAGAAAATACTGGTTTGATGGCACCAGTTCACTTCCATAGTTTGAAAAACCTTTTGCAAGTGCGAGCTACCAGCATTTTTCAAAATATCTTCTTTTGTGTTCAACAGAAGAAAGAAACCAAAACAGGTTTTGATCAAGTGAAGGGTGAGTGAAGGATGACAGAGTTCCCATTTTTAAATGAGCTACTAAAATGTGTAACTGGACAAGTCAGTGGATATCTAGAATATTTCTGCCAGAAAAGGGAATGTTTCACTGACCCTATTGTCTAGAACTCAACACTGAGACAAGGTATAATGGAAACAAAAATCAGAGCAGCAGAAAATGACTTGCTTTTACACTAAAGCTACCCGTCACCATTGTCCTTTCCCAATAGTGGTTTAAATCTGTCATTTTCAACCCAGACATAAACTCTTTTCTTGTTCCCTCATAAAAAAGAGCCTATGAGGAGCAGCAGTAAAGTCAGTGCAGTTAAGACGTCATAAAGCTAGTTTACAGTCCTTCTTAGCAACAGCCACAAAACTCTAGTATCATCAATGACTGATCACCAAAAATATATCCAACAATCACCGTTATAATATCCAATATTAGAAAAGAATCAACTATTTTAGAAGAACAATCATAAGGAACATGCAATTGTACAGAGCCAGAGTGGATGCTTATGAGAGAGCACTGACAAAAGGGGGAGGAAAATTAGGGTTGGCAGCATTCTTCTTACTCAAGGCTGTTAAAAAAGAGGCAGCAGAGAGTGGGGCTGGGTCTGATTGCTGCTCTGAGCAGGAAAAAACCTCAGTCTGTCTTCATGGTGCAGCGATAACCTGGACTCTTTTTTTCCTTCCTCTTCCCCATTAATTTGCACACAAGAACAGCTCATGTCTTTGATATGGGCATGATGATCTTTGAGCCTTATAGGACTGTCCTGTTTCTGGCTTTATCTGTGACTTTTTTACAATCCGTGAGATGCCAAGACGGTGGTAAGTTAACTGTTTATTCCTGAAGCTAATTCTGCTGATGCTAATAAGCTGATACTTTGATTTGTATTTATTTATTGTTAGATTTTTATTTTTAAAAAGGGGGTTATAGACAATTAATATTACTTAAAAGACTTGAAATACTTAAATATAAAGCAGCTTAAAAATGTGAAATTAATTGTTGAAGAAATTGAAGGTAATTTGTCCTTCACTTTAAAATATGTTGCATTATGTACATATGTTTTAGATGTACTTGTAACAAGAAAGTATCTCTCGTTGTGCTGTTTATGCTTTATTTTTGACCAGTAAGAACCACTAGTTGTGCCATATGGTCACAAAAGTGACCAACAGTGGTATCACTTTGAGGTTTGTGACATATGCAGATGGGAAAAGGGCACAGTTTACTCTTTAACATGCGCCATTGGATTTGTTGTCTAACCACATCAGTTTCAACCTCTCACATCTGCTGAATCGATTTCAACTTTAGCACTGTGCTCACATGTCTCTGGAGGAGCACATCTTGCATCTTAATGCAGAGCAGATGTCTGAGGATATTATGAGAGAGGCAGAGACTGTGAACATGCAAGGATAGAAAAAAAAAGTGCTGAGAAAACACCTGAGTGCTATTACCTCAGTCATGCCCCAGTTTAGGGCATTTCAAACATGTGACGTACAGTTTTCCCTAAATGATGTCACCAGACACGACTCCTGGGGAGTGTGTTTTTTCAGGCTCTTTTGATTGTGTTAAGCAGATTCTGATATATCTGTATTTGAGGAACATGTTTTTCTTGTGCCTCTTGGATTTAAAGTCTATTGTTGGAGTTTCGCAGACAGTACGCCACCTTGTGGTAAATTATCACTATAATTATCTTCACTGATAATAGGGTCTTTGGGTCAAGTAGTATTGTGTTTTAGATTTAAATTACACCATAAAAAGGGATTAGTTGAATTTACTTTTTTTTTTTAAAAGCAAGTAAACCCCATTGATTTTAAAGTGATTAGCTGACTTTGCTTAAAAAGTGAGTAGACCCATTGTTTTAAAGAGAGTTGACTTTCTTTTAAGTAAACCCAATGCCTTAACCTGTAACTGCCTGCTCTACCAAATGGTTGACCATTTTTGACTGTTTTAAATAATCATTGTTAAATAATGGTTTACACACAGCATTGTTGGTTTACAAGAAAATAAAACAAACACAATCCTGTTTCACTACTACACTTGATTTTGTAAAAAAAAAAAAAGAAAAAAAAAGAAAAGAAAACATGTTAAATGTGAATCTGAAATATTTTATGACACACTTGGACATATTTTGATTAATCTTTTAAATATTTTGGTCTTACACATATTTTCTGATTTGTCACAGTATATGTATTATTTCTGGTACTTCTACCATAAACCGAAACATCAACCTCTACCAAAGGGTTGTTATTTTAGAAATTATGGGATATGTTGAAAAAAAATTACATTGAGTGTTAACTAGCGACATTAGGTGTTAAGAAATGCAATCCAAAACATTTTAGTTAAGGCTTAATTAAAAATTAAATAAATTATCCACAGGTATTTGCATAATTTTAAAAATTAAGCCAACTTAACAGTTGCAAGTTACAATGTGTTTACTTACTTTTGTTTTTATGTCAACTTGTTGCTTTTAAGGCAAAAAAAAAATTACTTTTTTTTTAAGTAAAGAAAGCAAAAGCTGTACTTCACATCTTATTTTCTTTTCTTTAAAATCTGTCAGGTAGCATTATCTTGTTTCTATTAAATTGCTTGCTATTTGATTAAGCAACCAATGAGTAATCTCATAAGTATTTCTCTAATACTTTGCAAATAACTTTTACTGAAAAAAGTGCAACTGAAATCTGACTGTCAGGATGTTATTTCTCACTTGAATAAAACAAAAAGGCTGATGTTAAATTGGTTTGGTTTCAAGCTAGTTAAAATGACTAACTAAAAGCAGCTGTTCCTTTCTAAATAGTTTAGTCGCAACAGCAATATTTATGTAACATAAAAAAGAAGAGAATCACTGTAGAAAAACAAAACAACAAAAAAGTGAAATATGCTGTAAAGCAGCAGGTTAGGTTGCTAGTATTTTTAATATAACGCATAAGATTTTCTCTCATCCTGTCCTTTAACACATGATGAATGCCAATATACACCCCAAAGCAAAGTGAAGTTGTTCTGTTCGTCATGCATTGCTTGTGACACATCCAAACATCTTTTCATCTGAGAGCTATCACAGGGAACATTTCAAATAACCCTAACTTTATGGATAATTATATAAATGTGGTTAAACAAATCCACACAAATTACTTCTCACTATAAAGTGAGAAACTCTGTAATTTCTCTTTAACCCAAACATGAGGCAGTCTTTCTAGTAATTTACCTTTCATTGGATTTGATTACAAGGTTGTGTGCTATTCTGACTTTCTAGATTTGTTTTAACATTAGTTAGTGGCCATTTTGTTCAAAAACTTGTCGCATTCGTTGATGCCACATCAGTAATATTACAACAAACAGGGTGTTTTCACTTTACAGCTAAATATCCAAATATGTGCATTCGACCAAGTCCACAGTTTATGTGCTGATGGAAAACATGTGCTGCATTTTTGAGCTATGACTTGATTACATGCCTCTTTGGTCCTGAAAGAGGGAGGGGGAGAGAGAGAGAGAGCAAGAAAGAGGGAGAGAGAAAACTCTATTCTCCACGTGACACCAATTTCTAACTCTATAACCTTTACTGTACAATCCACAGCACCTTTAATCTCCTGCAGAGATGGCACTGCTCGTCTCTGTGGAATAAACCATTTCTGAGGATGGATTTTTAATGTTGAGCGCACTCTTGAGCATGCTCCATGGGAACTACTTATAAAGTAAATTATGGCAGTCAGCGAATGCAAGCCCGGGGGATGACTTCCAGATGTTAAACTGGTTGCTTTGGCAGTATTTGTAAAATATTAAAACAAATGTTGGCTAATGGAGGAAGTCATGTAGCTGATGTAAGGAACACTGAGTCTTCGAACAGCAAAGACTGGGGATTGGAGGTCGGAAAATAATAAAGTGATTAATGTAATTTTACCACTATATATATATACACAATAGCTCAGCAAATTCTAGTCAAACCAAAACCGCTATCACTAAAAGCAAGCTCTAAGTTCTTCACAACAACAGATGTAGTGAAAAACGTGCAGATATTCTTTTGGCAGTCTCACAGTCTCAGGAAGCAAGGAGGATGAGACATGTGCCAAACATGACTGTGTAGAGAATGCAGAGGTTGGCAGTGGAGAAAATGACGAGAGCTGCCCTTGAGATCGTTCATAAGCTTCATAATTTTGCACAGCTGCTTCAATTGCTCTGGAGCTCATCTGGATTTGGCCTAACATTTTAGTTTTAACTGTTAGTGCTGCACTAGTCCCCAAAGTACATTTTAATCGAATAAAAAAACAGCTAAATTTGCACAGGGTGACAAATTACTCAACCAAAATTAATTCATTCATTTTCAACATTTACTCAATCTCAAATTCGAGGGAGATGCATGTGAATGGTGAGGAACTCTATTATTTCTGCAGAACTGGGCTGGGTGATTGATTAAAAAGTGATTGAGCAAAGCTGTGTCAAGCATGTCTTGGAAGCATGGTTCGGTGAAATCTCCTCTGAAAGCCAGAGGGCGCTCTCATATGGAAACTCCAAACACCCATGAAGAAATAACACAGGAAATCCTCAAAGCGTTGCATTATAAACAAGAGATCAACCTGCATTCGTTGAATCAGCATGATTAATTAACAGACAACTATGCAATCAACGAACAGAAGGATGTGTTTAAAATGCTTGACTGACATTATGAAGCGAGTCTGGAGTAAAAAAGTTATGTATACATGGTATTTTATTGTGACCTCAATGTGCTTCATTTACTGCACAAAGCCCAGACAGCAGTTCATTTAGATGCTACAAAAACAGCTGTCAGTATCACAGAAAAACTCTCAGAGTTATTATGGTCAAATAAATCAACCTAGATTTTAAATGAGATTTTGTGTAGCTTGTCAGTGAACTAGGCTCTGCGTAGTGCTGTTCTACCTCAAAGCATGTAAAGGAGGTTTAGAAAGACTTAACTGATAAAAAGCACATGAAAATGGTGGCTGAGAGAGCATAACATGCTAAAACCTAAAAAAAAAAAAAACACATGCAAATAGAAAAAACACATCTGCAAATTAAGAGAACATCTTCATTGGTTTTCTAAGCTTTTTTTAAGATTTGCAGCACGTGCTGTCAAACAGACAAAAATGTTTTGTTTTCTTAAGTTGAAGCATGCTGAGCTCTCTGAATTGTGTAGAAAAGATCTCAAACAATGATTTGTTTACAGGTTAGTAGGGCTGTGCAATATGGACAAAATAATCATATTGTGATTTTTGGAACGAATATTGCAATTGCGATTTTATTTGCGATTTTGGCAACTGTTTTTGCTTTTTCAAACAAGCTACATGTATTTTACATTTTGTACAAAAGAAGTCATATGAATTGGCCACTTTTCTGACAATATGTCAAATTTATTTATTTATTTTTTATTTATTTATTTATTTATTTATTTAGGACATCCCACAGTCATATTGAGTTCAATTTACGGCCAAAATATACTTTATAAAATTCTAAATCATTGTGTTCCATAGCAGAAAAAAGGTTAAAACAACAGAAGCTTGAGTAAATATATTGTTTATATTCCTGGAACTTTAAGTGAAGTTTATTTCATAACTAAGTTCGAGAGGATCACGTGATTATGATTGAACATGGCTGGTTCTGCATTAACTATGTATGATCCACCAATCAGACAATTCCTAACCCACTATAAAGAGCCAGGGTTTCTCACTACAGTCATCTTCGATTTGAAGAATCCCCCCTTCCACCTTTACTCCTTCACCTTTCCCTTCATAGAGCGACACAGTGGAGCAGTGATTACCATTGTTGCCTCACAGCAAGAATGTCACTGGTTCTAGTCCTTTAACAGGTCGGCTGACGTTTCTGTGTGAAGGTAGCATGTTATTCCAATGCTCGTGTGGGTGCCCCCAGGTTCGGTTTTCTCCCACATACCAAAAACATGCACAAGTTAATTGATCAATCTAAATTTAGCACTACAGTCAAACTCTCATCCAGCAATATATCTCTTGATAGGAATAATTTTCTGTCATCAGCTCTTATCAAAAATGGGGGAATTCTTGAGACCTACCTGAGCTCAAAGCGTCCCTCTCACCCAGCAAATGGGAGGGAGCCCATGGCTCAAGGACCTTTTGAGCTCAGGCCTCTCTCCCGGGACAGCATGCCAAACACGCTTTATAATCCATCATCAGCTAAGTGTGAACTCTTGAAAGAACTTTGTTAGAGGTCATTTTTTCCATCTGAACCATATCACATCCCCTGGCTAATTTTCATTAGCACACCTGTTCACTAATCCCTGCCAAAGGCTTTCCAATTGTCACAGGCAGATATCTGAGAGAAGGTAACCCAATTTTCTGCTGTTGTACATCTTTGAAATATTAAAAGTGACTACCTTTTAACTACAACATACTGTACAAGCCTAAATAGCATTCTGTAGTTTCCCATGTTAAATTTCATTTATTGCAGTATTATAATTATGTTGATAAAGACACATAATCGATTTGCAAACACTCCTTTGTGGCTGTCAGTCTTGAAAACATATTAAGCATCTATTTTGGATTTCATAAGGAAAATGTGGTTTTCTGGTCTATTAGAGCTCTTTTATCTGCAACAGCATTAAGGCAGGATATTTAGTGTTCAAAGAACCCAAATCCTCTGAGGGAAAAAAGCAGTGACATGTAGACTTCAGAATTATGAGAAGATTAAATGCTACAGGTTTTGGATTCAGGCCATAAGATCAATGCAACTTAAAACAAACTATCCAGGATAACTATTTTGCATCACTTTTTACTTTTGCCAGTACTAATAGAAAACAGCCCAACAATTATAACTACAGAGTGCTGAAAATGAAACAGATGTCCTACGGGCTAGTAAAGGGATTGAAGGCTAAGAAGAGAAGTCCGTTTTTAATTCAATTTGAGTTTCAATGCATACCAACATATTTGCGGGCTATGAGGTTATCCTGAATTTTAAGTTTTTTTTCCCAAGTGATTCTCACATTTAACAATCAAATGCAGCATTTGTCTTCAGTTGTAGTGTAAAACAGCATCTTGATATGTCCTGCACGACTGAGAACTCTCAACATGAGAACACACTGTGCTTTTCAACACAAGCAACTCTCCTACTCATAACTAGGACACATCTGAGTCAGCCCAGTTTATTTGGAAACATCTGCACAGACTGAGTCATGGACATAGTTAGATTGCATTCTAATTGTGTGTGAAAAAGACACAGTGATCCTGAGAGGCAATGTGGCAGTCACATTTCAGCTCGTAAAAGTCAGAGATCTATTAGAAAGTAGTTCTGAAAATTAAAATCAAAGGCAAACAACTGTTATGAAGTTTGAAATGTGATGAAACTTGTTTGGAATATTTCTTGCAGAGCCAATTGTGCTTTCAATGTACATTATTCCCTAAAATATAGGTACAAGAGCCATCACGGGGTGGTACCAAAAGATACACCTTTGTAGCTAATGGGTACAAGATTTTAAACAAATTTAGCAAGTACACTTTTGTCCTTTTTAGGTACTAATATGCTGGGGCACCAATGGCTTTAAGCAGGCTTCACTGTGGCATTTGAAGAAATCTTTTGGATCATCAGTGGAAAAATTAACAATAATTTATCAATTAATCGTAAATATTCATAATATTCAAAAACAAAATGCCATAATAGATATAATGTGACTATGGGGTGTGCCAGTAATCCAGAGCAGTCCCTGAATGAAAAGGTCGGATAACAATACCGGCTGAGCTGTCAGCGCAAACAAACTGCAGGATGTTTATCGTTTCAACCATCCTTAAACAGCTTCGGACTAGTTGTGACTAGGTGTAATATAGATAAGTAAGATTAAGTTAGTTAAATAAACGACTTGTAGCTTGTTACAGAAAGAGTGGAGGCTCCTTCACACTGCTGCTGAAAACCAAACCTGATTCGAGCGGGCGGAGCCGCGATGAAGCAGTTTCTGTTTCACCGAGTCCGCGGACACAAGCTCGCCTCGTCCTGTCATATTTAATGACTTATTTCACTGTAATAATAATAATGTTATTATTATTATTATGCAGCTGGAATGACCGGCTCCAATCCGTCATCAAAATCTAAGAGGTTAGCTCGACTCTGAAGCTTTGATTCTCTGTCTGACAGACAGACGTAGCCTGTGACTGACAGCTCGCCTACAGTATAAACAATTAAATGGCAAACGTTTTTAGTTAGCCTAGTAAATCCTCTTTTTAAAAAATGTTTTTTTTTGTTTTGTTTTGATATTATCGTTAAATCAATGAGCAAACACGGAGCACTTTGCTGGCGGTGACTCTCCTCCCAGGGGATGCTGAGCTCGCGCATATCTGTTCTATATATATATAACAGTTCTATAACTGTTATATCGCATTTTGCAAAGAAACTGGTCTGGCAGGTATCACGTTTTGTGAAAAAATACATTTTGTAGTAGGCCTAAAATGTTTCACACATAGATTAAGGTACATCTGAACAGTGATTTCCAATCATAAAATCAGAATGTCAAAAAATTTTTTGTAAGTTTTGCAATGAAACTCTTCAAATATAAACCTTTTGAAAAGATAGCACCTGACAGGCAGCTTTCATATACCTTTATTTCTGAGAGTGTAATTTATTGTACATAATTAGGTACTTTTCAGTGCAGCACAGTGGTGCAGTGGGTAGCACTGTCGCCTCACAGCAGGAAGGTTGCTGGTTCGAGCCTTGCATGGGTCAGTTGGCATTTCTGTCAAGGGAGTTTGCATGTTCTCCCTGTGTTTGTGAGTTTTCTTCAGGTTCTCCGGTTTCCCCCACAGTGCAGGTGAATTTGGTAAGCTAAATTGTTTGTAGTGTATGTGTGTAAATGAGAGTGTATGGGTGTTTCCCAGTGATGGGTTGCAGCTGGAATGGCATCCGCTGCATAAAACATATGCTGGATAAGTTGGCAGGTCATTCCGTTGTGGCGACCCCAGATTAATAAAGGGATTAAGCAGAGAAGAAAATGAATGAATGAATGAATACGTATTTTTCACCAATTACCAAAATGCTGTATCGAATAGCATCAAGTTTCAAATAAACTAGCAGCAAACGTTGTGTAATCAATAGATCAATATTTAATATATTTTTATCAATACAAAAGATTTCATAAATCATGTTTGAAAACTGGGAGAATTCACAGAACTCTGGCAAGTGCTTTGAGTCTGAAAATACATTCATGAGAGGGACATTTTTCCATCTTGTTAGTCAGTTCATTTTGGTATCTTCACCGCATAAAGTCTGACACACTGGCATTTCCTTTAGAGAGAGCGCTGAGTAACGTCTAGGTCTGAGTAATGATATCATACCCTGCTGTGCCATCATGGTTCTGCCTCTCAGCACTGGTTTGCATATTTTAATAAGTCAAAATGGAGATACATTGGTGGTTACAAAATATAATGGAGAATAATGATGCAGATTTTACTGTTAACATACAGTTGCAGTTACTTGACAAGTATTTTCCTTAGGAGTACTAGCGTGCTTCATATAAATGACATCAAACTTCACAGATATTTTTTGGACTATAATTTTATGGCCACAAGTAAGTTCTTAACATTTTACCTTCCTTAATCTCTTGATAAACTGATTTCAATATTTAACCTAATATAATTATGCTTGACTTGGATTCACAGACACTCTCCAATATCCCTTCATTGATTTTATAGGTATATTCTTTATAAGATAATATATTTTTTCTTCTTTTCTTTGACAACAAAAATAAGTGAATACACTTAATTTGTCAAGGATTTATTTCCAAAACATATTTCCATTTTGGTCCTTGATGTGTATAATATAATATAATATAATATAATATAATATAATATTGAAACGGGCGTCACGGTGGCGCAGTGGGTAACACAATTTCCTTACAGCAAGAAAGTCGCTGGTTCGAGCCTCGGCTGGGTCAGTTAGCATTTCTGTGTGGAGTTTGCATGTTCTCCTCGTGTTCACGTGGGTTTCCCCCACAAGTACAAAGACATGTGGTACAGGTGAATTGGGTAAGCTAAATTGTCCATAGTGTATGCGTGTAAATGAGTGTGTATGGATGTTTCCCAGGAAGGGCATCAGCTGCGTAAAACATATGCTGATAAGTTGGCGGTTCATTCCACCGTGGTCACCCCAGATTAACAAAGGGACTAAGTCAAAGAGAAAATAAATGAATAATAATGAAATGACATATAACATTGCATTTTGTACTGCTAGACGAACTAAGATCGAGAGAACAGAGTGCATACTTGTCTTTTCACTAGAGTGCAATGTATTTCTACATACAGTCATGATCAAATAATTAGGCGCATTGAATTACCCTGCAATTAATCACCCACATATCACCCACCGTATTCTTACAAAGAAGTTAAACTACAGTAAGGGCTGATGATTAATCAGATAGCTCTAATGAGACAAACTGCTTGACCATATATCTCAGCAAGCTCAAAGAGAAAAAAATAAATAAAGTATTGAATCATTTGAGTTTGGAACAATTCACTTATACAATTCAAAATACTACAAAGGGTTAATACCTATGGCCTTTGTGAATTTCTCAGACCACATAAAACTAGACATGGGACGATAACCGTTTACTAGGTATACAGCCTTATGGGAAGTCAAGGTTTAAAAACCGCCAAAATTTTCTGTAATACCGCTCCTAAAGTGTGTTAACGATTTTTTTATGTACTTTTGTTTTTACAACAGTATATTCAGCAGAAAATATATGCAAAGATGCCATTTTAAATTGTAAAGAAATCTGTGTTTTTGAAACTAATTGAGACAGCAGACGTCTATGAATAATTTTCACTATTCAAAGCCTGACATGTTTACTGCCCCAAAATATTTTAAACCTTTCAAAAAATAAAATATGTGTTTAAAAGGGATTTTTTTACCCAAAATATATATTATAAAATATATATTTTTTAAAAATATATATGAATTTTACAGGAATAATCACAACACCGTGATACCGTGATATTTTTATCCAAGGTTATCATACCATCAGAATCTTATAATGACCCATGCCAAAACGCAAACATGTCAGATGCTGTTAGTAAAAAAATGAATGAAAAAAACACTAAAAGTAAAAAAAAAAAGAAAAGAAAAAAAATTGCAAGTCAAGTGAAAACTCACAGTACTGTTAAATGGTCAAGTCAGATTTCAAATGTTAAACCGGCAAAGGCGGCACTTTCTGCTTATTCCTCTAATCCAGGAAAATAGTGACATGTCACAATATAAAGTAACATCTGTATTGCAAATTTTGTTGTTACTGTTATTTGACGTAAGCATACCAATGCAACATCACTGCCATAAAAACACATGCATATATATGCCATTTTGCACATTCTGAATAAATTTGCGATATATTATACACATATGGTAAAATGCAGAGTCTATGAGATTGATGGCCTCTGCAGGAACTGACCTTTAAGCTGACCTTCTGACCACACTAAATGTCATGTTTTATGAAGATATAAGACCCTATAAAGTTCAAAAGGTTTTTTTTCCCAGAATAACACGAATGTCTTCAAATAGTCTGTGGACTCAGTTTTATAGGAATTAGATCATATTCAGTGCAAGTAATATTAAATATCTAAAACAGTACAAGAATATAAAATACAGAGACGGTGTTCAAAAATGTGTTACAATTTGAAGTTGCCTCCAGTGATAAATGTTATAGCTCAGGGTTTAGGACTTTCAGTTGATGCAAGATGGAAGAAAAAAAAGAAAAAGGCAAGACGATGGTCTGAAATGGTGTACCACAGTGTGGGGTCACATGAAGTAAATGTTTATAGAAATTCTCTCCACTGATGCCTCAAGGTTCTCCATCCAAAACAGTATAATATAAGCTAGAATCATGACAGACCAGCTGTGGAAGCTCTGCAAGCTCTCACAACATCCAAACAAAGCAAAGAGGAGGAAACACACTGCAAAAAGAAACATGAGGGAGGGATGTTTCCAATCCCTGGAAAGACTGAGTGGGGCTGTTCCTCACAGGATGCACACACCCTGGGAATTTTATTTACATTATCTTTTAGAACAAGAAATCATTATTTATATATTTAATGAAATTTTAGTTCTGAAATGAGGTAAGAAAAGCAATACAGGCCTTATAAGAGATTGACTAATTATGACCTGCATAGATTAAATATCTTTACTGACACTTACGTTTACAATTCAGTGTGTGAGTAAACATTGTGTTTGAATGAGGTCAAGTTGTGTAAACTTTAAAAAGCAAGATAACGAATCCTGGAATGCCACTTCATTATAAATAGGCAACCTTCCAGGCCTCTTGCATAAATACAGAATAAAATCAATTAGCAAAAAAAATCTAAATGTTAAAATTATTTAAAGACATAATAACGTCCCATCTGATCATGCAAATGCAGGAGACTGGAAATCTAATGCATTTTTAATGTTTTATTTATCATCCTTTTGCTGCATTTCAAAGTTTAGTTTGGTGACTTCTGCCTTGCAAATCTGTATCACAAGATGACACTAGACCAGTGGAAGAAGCTAAATGAAAATAATGCATACTTTATATCCTGCAGGAGTTTTAAACAGCAGTATTGCAATAAAGTCAAGTATACTAAATTTATTTTTTTTACAGGCCCATATAGAACTGTGTTTTTAAAAGCAGACACTGCATTGTGTGGCATTACATATGTAGTCATCACATAACGATTATTCCAGCATCCATAGAAATTCTCTGTGCTTAAACTCAAGTGTGACTCTAGTAGACACATGTATGGAAAAAACACACACATGCACGATCATTTAACACATCTTTTATATAAGTACAGTGCTCAGCATATACAAGTACACCCCTACCAAATGTCTCTTTTAAGTATTTTTTTTTTAATAGGAAGCTATACAATATTATATTTGTGCATATACATTAGATTAGTCAGTACTGAAGCCAAATCAAAAGCAGTAACTTACGATAACGGTCAAAAGCTAGTACACCCAAACTTATATGCTATGGAAAAATATTAAATACAAATTTTGAAAAAGAGGTAAAACCAAGAGATGCAAAAATAAAATTAAATTTAGTTGAAATATTGTTTAGGTTGTAATTTTTTAGGTTGTAATTTTTATTATTTCTAAATATGTTTTTCTGACTATTTTAATACATATATCTGCTTAATAAATCTGTTTGGTTTAAAACCACCAAAATACATTGCCTATATTCACTGAGAAATTCACAGATATTTATTTTCAAAAATACTCAATTATGCTGAGCACTGTATATAATTATCTTTAATTCTGCACCCTACAGTCTTCACTAAAAGCTTCTGTAGCTATAGATATGCTTTGACACTTTATTTTGTTTATATGAATGCATGAACACAACTACAGGTACATCTTTCTCTCTTTGTTTCTTTCTTTTTTCCCTTCACCGTTTTTTTTTTATTTTGTAAATAAAGTTTTCTGTATTTGGTGAATCACGTTTTTTCACTTCTTAATGCATTTGAATTGCATTACAGGATTTAGATCTTTCCTCCAACATCCTTTTGATGTTGAAAATAGACTTGTGTTGAAAATTTCAATAGTCTGAAGTGATATATAGATTTTGTTTGTGTCTTAAATTGTAGTAAAAAAAAAACAGGGTAATAAACTGCCAATACCTTTTTTGTTGTTTTAAACAATTATTCTCTCTATTTTATTTCTTAAACATATCTTATCTCAAAATAGTAAAAATGCCAATAAAAGTCGGCAGCGCTGAATTTTCAACATCAAAAGTTGACAAAGAAGATATCAAACTCTGATAATTCAATTGCAACTGTAAATAAACAGAAAACGTGAACCACAAAATACAAACCTGATAATTAACTGACATTTTTTTACAGTGTAAATTAGATTTGAACCTAACCTTGAGCCCCTTAAACCCAAAATATATGCTGTGTTAGCCAAATATATCATGATGTAGGCATGGACCAACATAATATTCTGACAGTGTCAGAACGATGATAACCTTAGATAAAAATATAACTGTTTTACGGTATTGTGATTACTGCTCTAAAATATATTCTTTTTAAATGTCTGGGTAAAAAAACAAAAAACCTTTTTTCCCTTTGAACACAATATATTGTATTTTGAGAAACTTCCAAAATATTTTGAGGCTAAATAGTGTAAATGAATCATTGACTTCTGCTCTCTTCATTAGTTTCAAAAACACAGATTTCATTACAATTTAAAATAGCAGAAAATTTTAAGGGGTTTAAAACCTTGACTTTTACAAAATGATTATCGTTCCATGCTTATCATGACGCCATGAATTTCACAACATCAAGATTTCTTTTTCTAGAGTTAACTTTTTCCAAAGATTTCCAACCCATTTTAAGATGCTTTAGAATTACAAATGTAAGTTATTATAAATGCACCTAATGTCCTAATCAAGCATACATGTTGACAGTAGATGAAACAGTGTAGAAACTATTCTTCAAGAACTCACGGTAAATGTTTTAGAGCAGTGTGATGTGGCAATACAATTATGCAGTCAAAAAAAAAAAAAAAAACGTTCAAAGTTTCTCACCGCAGAACATCGAAAGCACCAAAAAGAAAAAAAGGTGAAAGACAAGTCCAAACCAGAGGAAACCTTGTTTCCTAGTACAAACGAGATTGTTCCTCCTAGACTGAAATCAGCATAACTCTTCATTTGAAGATCCTCATTTGTATCTCAGTAAAGGGCAGCCACAAGGACATGAAGTCGAGGCTTGAATAATCATAGGTTACACAGTCACTTTGAGGTCTATCTGTCGGGAGTGACAGTCTGAATTACAATGTGAACAAATCACTAACATCCCATTTTCACACAGATTCTTCTTCAAAAAGAGGGAGTTGTGTGGGAACTGCGGAGAACTCTATCAGTTAATTACAAGAGAGGTCAGAGGTTTGCAAGTCACACAATTTATTTGTATAGTAGACGTTTAAAGACAGGACTGGGGCCAGTTTGATAGTTTCCCTGGAGCTTAAATGCTAACTTATCTTGCTTAACTGTAAAAACAGATGCTTCCTTTACGGAAAGTAAGCAATTTTTCAATATACTCTGATTTCTGGACATCAGCATTTAGCAAAACTAATAAAACCATCATAACCAAACTAGCATTTCACTTTGTTTGGTGGTCAGATGAAAATCTGAACACTCTCACACACAAACACATATACTTGGAAAGTGTTGGAAAGACAGACTCGGATGAGTCACTGTTTCCATAAGGTCATTTCTAAACCATACAGTCTTGTTCCAACAAAAGAGTCCCTGAACGCTGCAAGTTATGAGTATTTCCACATAAACCAAGGAAAATACATGTGATTTATATTACAGTTAATCTCCCTCAATGCAGTATCTTGGTGGAGATGTAAATTGTAAAGAAGAAGTTGCCCATTGTTATCCTAGACTGTTCCTACGGAAGTCTGAGTGTTTGGGAGAGAACCACAGACTTTAGCTGACATGGGATAAAGTCGAGCATGTTCAGTGTGGTCAGGTCAAGCCAGACTGCAAGACTGCTGGAAAATTTACGTCAGAAGTCCACAGAGAACCATGCTTTTGCTATCATCATCACTAGGATGTCTGTAGTGAATTAGCAGAGGGAAAGAGTGAGCTTTCTCTTCACCTTTAATGGAAAGGTTTCAGGGGTGGCTTATGAATGATAGTTCATCTGCTATTAATTTATGATGACTCAAACATATAAAATATTCACAGGGGGGGAAAGACAGTTCCAGCTGTATTGCGTAAAAAAACTGACCACCACTGAACCATTTTATTGCCTTAGATGTGTATTTTATCTGCATTACATCTGCTTTTTTTGTGTATGTGTTGTAGGTTTGTTTTTAGTGAATTATGATGAATATCATTGATAGAGGCAATGGAAACTATTTATTACACTGTAAACACAAAAAGTTGAGGTAACTCAAACCATTAGAGGAAACCAATTGCAACAAATCATCTAAGTTCAAAAACTAATCCTAATGAGTACTGTGAACTTAATCCATTTGAGTAAACGAAGCAATTTGAGCATGGTAAAGCCCAATAAATGAGGGAACTCAAACTGACTGAGTACTGTAAAGCCCAATAAGTTGAGTTAAACTAATCTATACGAGTACTGTGAACTTACTCCACTTAAGTTAAAGTAATATGGTATTTAATTAACTTAGTACCTTCAGTTCAAATCTGTTTTCAAATGAGTACAATAAACTTTTTAGTAAATTGAGTTAACTACACTCATTTCATTTGATAAAGTTGACTTTTGGGTTTTACAGTGTATTTGCAATATTGCTTTATGATGCAGCAACTCGTCACACTTACAACCTGAACGCAAATATTTCCTTTGTTTTTTGCAATAAATATCTAAATAACTATAAACTTTATCATTAGTTTACAAATTAAAACTAAAAAAAAAATTCAAACATAAAATCAGTAATCCAGAGGAATCACTCATTTTCAAGTAGTCTGTTTTTTCCCTATAACTGTCCATACTGTATGTGTTAAATATATTAATACATTAAAGTTCCAGCTGTACAGCATAAAAATACTGCCCACCACTGAACCATTTTATTGTCTTAGATGATATTGTCTTATTCAGAATGAATATCATTGACAGTGGCAATGGAAATATTTGCAATATAGCTTAATGATGCTGCAACTCTTCACATTAACAACCTGAATGCAAGTCTTGCTTCTTTTTTTTTTGCAACAGATCTCTAAACAACAAGTTAATACCGATCAGTGTTTTAGACAAAACTTGGCATCACTTTAAGCTAATGGGGGAAAAGGCAAATCATGCAATTGTTCTCCTTGTAGCATTTAAACAGGAATATGCTCTATTATTCAAATTGTGCTCTACACAAAACATTCTTATCAAGCAAGAGAAAATACTGAAAATAAACTGAACTGTTCACACCTATCTATCTATCTATCTATCTATCTATCTATCTATCTATCTATCTA
>CAIGQQ010003610.1:5567462-5587488 GCA_903798035.1 Danio albolineatus | reverse complement strand
TATCTATCTATCTATCTATCTATCTATCTATCTATCTATCTATCTATATATATATATATATATATATATATATATATATATATATATATATTATAAACTAAAGCAAAAATGTCCATTTACATCTATGTTTTCTAACAACGTGTATGTTTCAAAGTATACGCTACACTTTTGCATATGCTATATAGTATATTCTGCTGCATTTTCCAGTATTGGGTTGAGGCTTAAGGCATCCGCTGTGTAAAACATATGCTAGATAAGTTGGAGGTTCATTCCGCTGTGGCGACCCCAGATTAATAAATGGACTAAGCCGAAAACAAAATGAATGAATGAATGAATGTTCTACTGCATATGACCATGAGGTTTTTTCTGCATGGGTGTATTATTTAAAAATCAATATTGACAAATACAAAACAAAGCACCTTCTTGTGTTGTCTTATGCAAGAAACAAGGTGGCAACGATTTTTATTTTATGTGTAATTGGGAAGAAATTTCACCAGCAGTTTACAATTTAAAAAAAAAAAAAGTTTTATTTTATTTTTATAAACAGAACTAAATGACTTAAAAAAATCAGAAACCAACATTTTCAAATAGTCTCTTATTTTTTTATCTATAGTTGTGCATACTGTGTGTGTGTTAAATACATTAATACATAAAAGTTAAACGTAAATTTGCAGGCTTGCTGTTGTGTTGTCTGGTTTTAAAAGTTGGTTTTAAATTCACACATTCGCACACTCTTTTCAATAGTAATTTTCACAAAAAAGTATTAACTGCAAACTCTAAATAGTGAAATCATATTAGCAGCCAACATTGTTCACAAACAAATAGTACTAATGTTGTTTTGAAGTCATAAATGTGATTAGAGACTGAATATTCAAAGTAGGCCTACCATAGTAAACAATACACGGAGCATGTCACAAATTGTCACTGAACGAGTGTGTGACTATAAAACCAACTTTGCCTCAATGTGTTGTCTTATGAAAAGTTATGTGTTGAGGAAAAAAATCTCTCTTTGCTACCTTGAAATATTCCCTCAGGTAAAAAGATATCATCAATGTCCACCCAACCTCCTCCTAATGCATCCGTTTCATTCATGTATGCTGTTTTTATTCATTAGCTTGACTGGTGCGCACACTTTGTAGAGCACAAATTCAGGATTTATTCATTGTATTTCCCCTTTGGCCATAAGGTGTAGTCACATTTGATCTGCATCCCAGAATTAATACGTGACGAACATTTCAAACGCACAGCTACTGGGGCTAAAGTTGTCATCTGAGCCTACTTTGACGCTAGTTTGTAGGTTGTAAAATGAAGCACTTACTTGTAGTGGGGGGAAAAATCCTTTTTAGGGTGATGATTTCAGGTGAGCAAACATTTCACAAGGTTTTACTGAAAGTAGCTGAACAAAGCTCAAGGCTGCCATCTGGTGTATCGGTTCCAATGATACAAATGGTGTACGTGAAGGTGAACGATTAATGTTTCCCACAGCTGTTCAATACTCTGCTTTATGATGACTTGTAAAAAAAAAATAAAAAAATTACTACAATTTTTTTAACTATATTTTAATTGTAAAGTGAATAGCAGACTGTAGCAGAGGTCTGCTGGAAACAGTATGTATGAATCAGACTTCCTGGAGAGCATTAGCTCATGTTTTCCCAAAAGACCCATTCTAAAAGACAGGGGATCACCTTTTCCAGTAATTCCCAGACAATTTCTCAGAGTATACCACTGCTTTTACACTTCTGAATGTCTGGCATACTGGACTGATTCCATGACGCTCTTAATCGATTGACTCAACCAGCTTCTTTTCCATTTTAAAATAGTAAATACTCCATATTTAGTGAGATTTGAAACATTTTAGAAGTCAAACTTTGGAAAGTTGTGCTGTAATGAAATGGCACTGTCTTAGAACAAAAGAGATGTAACTTTTAAAAACAAGTTGCCATATTTTGTTTAGAAAATACCTATAATATTATACATGTTTAAGTTAATGCATTTTATTTAAATCTTAAATTTATTTAAGTCATACCTGTTTTCTTTGAGGTGAAAAAAAAAAGCTAGAGACTAATTCATTCATTCGGGTCACCACATGAACCACCAAATATTCCAGCATATTTTTTATGCAGCGGATGCCATTCTGGGTGGAGACTATGTTTGTATATATATATACATCATTTATGGGATTAATGTACTATAATTAATTAGTTCAAGTTACTTGACATATTAATATCCTTATGATGGACTATTGATTTCTATAAGGGCGTGTTGTCGTGGGTTCATGCGGTATTGAATTGAACAAACTGTGAGCCGTAGTGTATGTGTGTAAGTGAGTGTGTATGGATGTTTCCCAGTGCTGGGTTGCAGCTGGAAGGACATCCGCTGAGTAAAACATATGCTGGATAACTTGGCGGTTCATTCCGCTATGGCCACTCCTAATGAATAAAGGGACTAAATCGAAGGAAAATGAATGAATAAATGATTTCTATATTAAAAAAACAAACATTATATATAAAGTGAAACAAATGTTGATGTGAAAAATTATTGAATTTGGAAGAAAAAATAAATAAATAAATCGATCACATTTTTTCCAAAATATTATGTGTGATTACACATGTGAAGTTCATGTGATTTTGCAAAGTATTGCAAAAGTCATCAAGTTTCATAGCATTCAGATGAAAGATTTTTAAACATTTTTAACCAACATGATAGAACAAAAAAGGATTAACGTCACCTCATGGAGCTCAAATTTCATGCAGTAATGCTCATAACAGTCTGCCAAAAAATCTCTCTACTTTTATTTATTATTTACATAGTGCACAGTAAAATAAGTAAATAAATAGTGTCAATTTAACTCTTAAAGTGTTGATTTTAACACTACTGAAGGTCATATATGATCCCAATCTATCAAGTGTTAAAAGTACACCATTCATTCATTCATTCATTTTTTTTTCCGCTTAGTCCCTTTATTAATCCGGGGTCGCCACAGCGAAATGAACCACCAACTCATCCAGCATTTGTTTTACGCATGCCCTTCCAGCCGCAACCCATCTCTGGAAAACATCCATACATTCTCATTCACACACACTACGCACAGTTTTGCTTACCCAATTAACCTGTACCACATATCTTTGGACTGTGGGGGAAACCGGAGCACCCGAAGGAAACCCGCGCGAACACGGGGAGAACATGCAAACTCCACACAGAAATGCAAACTGACCCAGCCGAGGCTCGAACTAGCAACCTTCTTGCTGTGAGGCGACAGAAAATGTTTACCATCGCCCAAAATTACACCATGTGTAGTGTTAAATTTGCAGTGTAATATTGGCACTCTAAAGTGCTGAATAAATACACTGACAGTGTAGAATGTTACACTTACTATAGTTATCAAAGTTTTACACTTAGGAGCGTTTAACACCCACTAGTGTTGTTATTACGCTACAAGTGTCATCAAGAAAGTACTCCTATCAGTGTAACATTAATTTTACACTGTTCTGTAATGTATGTCTAACATATCATGATCTTTTGCACTTGGAGTGTTAAAGGAAAATCCTCATATTGCACCTTGCAACCACACTGTCAACATGCCGTCATTAACACTGTAGATTGTTACTTCAACATTTTTGCAGTTATTGACATGTAACACTGCATTTTACACTGTTGATTTTATTGTGTGCTTACCTTTTTTGCCCTCAGAGGATGAGTTGAGCTGTACGGAGAGCGGGCAGGTGTACACAAACAGAGACATCTGGAAACCTGAGCCATGCAGGATCTGTGTTTGTGACAGCGGGACCATCCTGTGCGATGAGGTGCAATGTGATGAAGTGTCGAACTGTGCAAAGGTAGTGATCCCACCGGGAGAGTGCTGTCCGATCTGCCAGAGCGATGCAACAGACGGTGGCAATGGCAGACCAGGTAAGACTGAGCAGCAGAAAAACCTTCAAAACAGATAAAAAATGTATTTTTAATCATCATGTAAATCTGTAGTGGTGTGAATCTGTTTTTGTCTGTTATGTTTCTTCTTGTCAGGAGGCAGAATCGCCAAGGTAAGCTATAAGTCACAAACACCACTGTCAATCGTCTTTCATTTCACAGTATTGTACATAAGTAAAGAAAATAAAGGTATCTGTTCACAACGTTTTCTGTTCCTATATTTCAGGGTCAAAAAGGAGAACCTGGAGATGTACCACATGTATGTTGAAAGTATCATTTATCTAAATCGTACAAAATGAAAATGGATGTATAATCATTTTGTACAGTTTGTAAATAACAAAAACTTCTGTCTTGATTTCAGATCATTGGAATAAGAGGTCGTCCTGGACCAATGGTGAGTGTTCTTACATTGACTGACTTTCAATGAATTTTGGTCAACATAAATAAATCTAATGGATCCAATTATAAATGGTTTAAAAAAAAAGAAAAATCAATGTTTTTATCTTGCGCCTTGTTGAGTTTCTCTCATACACATATAGTAGTTCATTCTCTCATACACATATAGTTTCTGATATCTGGACACTAGATGGGGACAGAGCACATCTATGTGGATTTTTTTAGGGATAGTTCACCCAAAAAATGTATTTTACTTACAATTTAGTGTCCTGACCCTCAAGTTGTTCCAATCCTATATGCATTTCGTTTTTTATGTTGAACACAAAGGAAGATATTTTGAAGAAAGTTGAAAACTGCTAACCATTGACATCCATAGTAGGACAAAACAAATCCTATGGAAGTCAATGGATTCCGAAAAAAATCTATCAGGTTTGTGACAAGTGAAGTGTGAGTTAATGATGAAGAATTTTCAGTTTTAAGTAAACTATCCCTTTAAGGTTTTCATTTGATTTTATTTTGAGGAAAATTTACTTTCTGCACTGACAATTCATAACTCATCCAGTTATCTTACAGCAATCTACTTGACTTTGACAACCGCTTGCAGCGACATAAGCGATAACGGTAATGCCACGAAGGCTGTTTGTATTTACCTGAATTATGATTTTATAGGGGCCTCCGGGAGCACCAGGGTTTAGAGGAGACAGCGGACCCAAAGGTCGACCTGTAAGAAGCTACAAAATAATTTTAAAACATGATTAAAAATGTGAAGTTTTTTGTCATGTTATTTTATTTTTTATTATGTTAGCCTGACATAAACATCTCTTTAAGGGTCTCAGAGGTCCCCCTGGTTACGATGGAGAGCCTGGTATTCCAGGACATCCAGGAGAGCCAGGACCTCCCGGACCTCCTCCAGGAGTGAGTATGACCAAACAGATTAGCTTCATTAATCCATACAGGTCATATGAAATTACAAGACAGTTTAACAAGAATTGACAAGAGGGATTGTAAATAAAATGTAAAGGAGAGTGGTGTAATACTAGACAATTTATTAATATAACATAGTGTAGCAGTTAAGATTAAGAGATAATTTCTGTCATGTTCTGTAGGGTGAGTTGGCTTCACATATGGCCGGAGGATTTGCTGACAAAATGGGACCCCAGGCCTTAATGCCCGGTGTTCGGGTAAGTAGAGATTGTGTAATTAAAAACAAAATAAAAAACACACAAATGAACTTTTTGATATCTTGACTCTTGTTCAATCAATTTGTGTAATCCTTCATAGTTCTATGGCATTTTAAAATATAAATAGTGCAAGTAGTATGTTTAGGCCTGTCAAGTTTCAATTTGTGTGAAGCCAAAAAGATATGTGAACAAATACTTTTGAAGATACGGCATCCTCTGAGATCTACACATACAGTGTTAAGCTCTTTTTGCCATCTTCTGTGGCAATGTTGTTCTTATATTTAGTTTCTTTTCCGACTGTAAAACAATGGCCAAGTTCAATGTTGACACCTTGTGGACAAACTAAGTAGTACAGAAAAATACAAATTAAAAGTAAGGCTGTTGGTAGTGTCTCACATACTTCCACAAACATACACTCCTATATTTACATCATCCACCTGTGTATTTTCTTCCTAAGATTTGTCAGTGATGGGGAAAAACAAGTGGCTCATGTATGTTGCCAAATAATATATGCCTTCTGTATACTTTGACAAATGGTGTGAGCTATGTTTCAGCAGAGTTTTAAAATTGGCTTTATTTAAGAAACTATGAACAAAAATGTCCAGTTACCACTGATTGACCATGGTCAAACCACGTTTAGTCTAGAAAAACGGTAACAAAGCTATTTTTCAATAGGGGGAAGCAGGAACAAGGGGACCACCTGGGCCAAATGGGGCATCAGTAAGTGTTTGTTACATATGACATTTTTGTTGCACATAATTTACTCTATCAGATTAAAAAAAGGTTGCTAACAGCAGCATATCTTAAGTTTATACTATTTCTTTAGGGGCCGGCTGGACCACAAGGACCTCCTGGTGATGTAGGAGATCCAGGGCCAATGGTGAGAGAACATCATTAAGTGTCTGCTGTCTCTGAACACTTTATATTTTACAGGCAGAAGTCTGCCACACACTTTATTTCAAAGCAAACATCAGCCAGGATGAACTCAAAAACTGCTGGTTGTTGGAGGCAATTTTCATGGCTCATTTATTAAGGCAGACCACAACTCTGGCTGCTCACATTTTCAAAGAAAATAAATGGCTCTAGTGGTTTTATATATGTACTTACAGTTCTTTTCCCATCATTCATTGGTGTCTGTTGTCTGCCTATGAATTAGAACTTAAAACTTTAGTTAGAAACCAAAGCTTTTTGTTAAAAAATAGTAATATGTGCATATGGTAAAGAAAGCTTACACATTATGAGATACAAAAGTCATCTGGAGTCATTCTCAGTAGATTTTAACGGAAGCTATACTTACTAAATACTCTCTATATTATTTAGAATTTAAAAGTACTGTTAGGATGTGAAGAAGTTTTTGAGCATGATGTCATGAAATTGACTAACAGCTGAAATACCCCATATGTCTTTAACATCAATGTTGCTGTTCTAATAATCTCTTCTTGAAATTTATTCTGGTGGTATTGGACTGTTTGTATTACTAAAAGAGTTTACTGTTCTGTGCTGTTGTACTGTATATAGGGTGGCGCTGGGCAGAGGGGACCAGAAGGTCCTTCGGGAAAGCCTGGTGAAGATGTGAGTACATCGTGGACATACAACAATGTGGAAAATGTATATGGGATCTGAAATATTAAAGTTTTTTGTTGTCATAGGGAGAACCAGGTACTTCAGGAAGTGCAGGAGAAATGGGATTTCCTGGATCTCCGGTAATAACAGATGTTCCTCAATAGCAGCTTTTATCACTAGATGGTGTTGGTTGAATTTGCATTAATGGCTTACTAACATCTGTGCTCAGGGAGGAAGAGGATTTCCAGGGACACCAGGGCCCCCAGGCTTAAAAGGTCACAGAGTGAGTAAATAGTTTCATTTTTAAGCTTAATCTAAGATTTACAAGTCTGACATGCGTGTGTTGTTCAAAATTCTGAATGTCTAAACGGGGCAAATTATCATTAGAGTGCAATCCAATAAACGCACAGAAGAGAGTGGAAAGTTCTGGAATTAATAACAATTTAATAACAATTTAATAACATGTGACAAAAGCAGCAGAACTTCTGTATAATGACCAATGCAATCTAAGAAGAATTAAGTTCAAGACTGGTTACTCACTGAAGGGCTGAGCCTGGTTAGTAGCTGTATGGCAGACCACATGGGAAAACTAGATTGCTGTTGGAAGTGCTGTTAGTGAGGCCAACCTGCAGTCTGTGTGAGTCCTAATTGCAGTAAAAGTGAAGGGGACGCTTTACTGTCAGTGTGCACCGTTTTTCGGAGGAGACGTTAAACCGAGGTCCTGACTCTCTGTGGTCATTAAAAAAATCTTATGGCACTTCTCGTAAAGAGTAGGAGTGTAACCCCGGTGTCCTGGCCAAATTCCCTCTCAGCCCTTAACCATGATGGCCTCCCAAATCATCCCCATCAACTGAATAGATTCTATCACTGTCTCTCCACTCCACCTATAGCTGGTGTGTGCTGAGCGCACTGGCGCCGTCGTCCTGTGGCTGCCGTCGCACCATCCAAGTGGATGCTGCACACTGTTGGTGGTGTGGAGAGATTCCCCTCCCCATGATTGTGAAGCGCTTAATGCGCTAAATAAATACACATTACATTACACTATCTTACAAGTCACTAACAAACAATTGAGTCTTATCACAGGTTATCTACTAACATCACAGCTACAACATGGTTCAAAAATGCTGTTATTGTCTGTAAAATAATGTGCACGTACTACACTCAAAAAGGACTTTTGCTGCTTGTTCAAACTACATATTTAAAATCAGTTGAAACAACACAATTCTTAAAGTTTTTTGGGGGGGTCAACCTAATTTTTTTATGTTCAATCCATTAACATTTGTAAAAATGATTAAGTTAACTTAATGATTTGAGTTAAGACAACATTTAGGTATTGTCTGGAACTCAGCACTTTTTACAGTGTAGTAAACAGAACACCACAAACCTCAGTAAATCATGTTGCATCATGTTGATTTATTTAAATACTCTTCTTTATAAATTTTGTATCATATATTTTGAGAAAGTTCTAAAAATGCATATTAAATAAGGCCAAAAATAAGTGTCTTCTACACTAATTCTTGACAGTAGATTTTTTTTCTCTTAATGCCGAAAAGAGGGTAGTAAAACTTTAAGTGAAACTGCCATTATTTTGAAAAGAAACTGTGTGTGTGTGTGTGTGTGTGTGTGTGCGTGCGTGCATGTGTGCGTGTGTGCGCGCGCGCGCGCGCGCGCGTTTTCATGGGCTATATGCAAACAGACTTTTAATTTTCAGCCAGGCAGCCCCAGGGCTTCCGGTGAACTGTTTCAATTACAAAATTGCCACGTTTAAGATCTGATTTCTTTAAAAATCAGCCTATTAGATATACGATTTAAAGTGGTCCAGACCGGACTGCATTAAATTCCAAAAAAAAAGTAATTACATCTTATTTGCATCTTATTTATTACAAAGTTGCTTTTGTTGAAAAGACAATTTAAATAATCTTAATCTAATCTTAAATAATCTTGACTCACTCTAAATTGTTGTAACCTGCATATCATATTAAGAGGTTGCAAAAATTTGATGCGAGTCAAGATATTCTGGAGATGGTATACAAGAATTAGCTTGAAAGTGTTGTGAGTGTTAACATGATTACATGGTATAGACTGTTGCCATGCTTGATGTTACAAACTGATATGTTCTGATTACATTTTTCTGCTTTGTCTGTATAGTCATGCAAACACTTGTTTGTAGAGCAAGTAGTTTGACCGTTTTCTGCCGTTTATTCCTAGTCATTTCTCCTATATGCGACTGAATCAGAAGTTCAAAAACAATGGCAAAAATGAGCACAGTTTATGTGTGTAAATGCACAAGTCTTTCCCAGTGTTGGGTTGCAACTGGAAGGGCATCCACTGGGTAAAACATATGCTGGATAAGTTGCCAGTTTATTCCACTGTTGCGGAAAGTTAAGTGAAAGTAAATTAAATAAATACCATGTACACTGTAAAACAGGATTTTTTACTTTACTTAAAAAAGTTAGCATGTTGCCTTAAAAGCAACAAGTTGACTTTACTTTAAAAACTTGAGAAAACCTGTTGCTTTCATAGTGATTAGGTAACACGGTTAAGTAAGTAAATTTAACAGTTCTTACAAAGAGATTACACGATATTTAAGTAAAGTCAACTAACTGCTTTTTACAGTGTTGAATACACAAAGAATGTTACCAATGCAAAACTGTATTTCTTCATGTTTAACTTTAAAAATCTATCAAGGTAATAATCTTGTCATGTTTTTTCACATTTTAGGGACATCAAGGACCCGCTGGTCTTAAAGGAGAACGTGGAGCTCTGGGATCCAAGGTTTAGCTTTTGCTAATTTATAAGACACTTCTTTTTTTTATTTCCCTCTCATTAAAACCTCATAACCATTAATATTAATAAATAAAAGAGCAGAATTAGAGTACTCCATATAATCTCACACATATAAAAATGTGATTGTATTGTAACCATTTTATATATTTAAATATTTCCATCATGTGTTGTTTTGTTATTATTTTAGGGTGAATCTGGGGGATCTGGTCCGATGGGTGCTCCTGGTCCTATGGTAAGTACACTATAGCACAATAAAAAATAAACTTCCCTTCTCTTTCCCTTTTTAAACTATTAGAAATATTGATATGAATCCAGTAAATAATAGCCAGTGCCCTCCATTCTTACCTGCTACAAATATGTTTTGCTTTACGAAATTCAAATGGTCTGTTACTTAAAGGGTCCCAGGGGAATGCCAGGAGAAAGAGGACGCCCAGGTCCAGGTGGCACAGCGGTGAGGGACAAAAAACTGCATTTAAAAAAAATAATAATTAAATAGAGCTGTGTTTATTTATTTTCTAATGTAATTCTTATGAATAATATTATGTTTCCTCTTATATCTCAGGGTACACGTGGTGGTCAAGGAAATGTGGGAAAACCAGGCCCGATGGTAAGACATCTTAAATGATCAGAAATATGTGAACAACTGCTAATTTTACGATGCTAATATTACTTTCATTATTTAAGGGTCCTATGGGAATTAATGGCGCCCCAGGTTATCCGGGATCTCCAGGCATGAAGGTGGGTGATGCTAAGAAAAAAAAAAAAAAAAAAAAAAAAATTATGAAAACACAAAAATTTTCATCTATTGTAATAGGTCAGCTAAACTTCAAAACCACCTTAAATTGTAATTAAATCTAGCATTAAATGTATATATACAATTGTTTTTCAGGGTCAACCAGGACCTACTGGTGTGAGGGGTCCAGAAGGACCACAGGGACAAAGAGGAGAAACAGGACATCAAGGCAGACCTGGACCAACAGGACAACAGGTATATATATTGGTTTTCATTTTATACATCAATAAGAGATTGAAAACTTCAATCATCAATTATTTTTTTAATCTGATGCACGCAACTAAACATGGTTCTGGAATTTTCAGGGTCCTATGGGCACTGATGGTGGTCCAGGTTCCAAAGGCCCAGTGGTATGTTAAAAAGAAAGAAAAAAAAATCACATCACCCAATTAAAAATATATAATCTAGATAAATTTTACTTTGACTATTGTCTATAACAACATATTATTTTATCCAGGGAGTTCCTGGTCCACAGGGTGCCGTTGGTCTACTTGGACCAACTGGCCCACCAGGTCCTCAGGGAAGCACTGGACAGCCTGGGATCAAAGGTCAATTGGTACGGCTTTCTACATCCACACTGTGGCACACACATTTATATTTGTGATAAAAAAAAAAGATGTATCTGGAAACTCAAAATGAGATAATAGTTAGAACAAACTAAATTATCATTGTTTGTGTGTTGTGTTTAGGGAGATTTAGGTGTTGCTGGATTTAAAGGAGAGGCTGGTCCTAAAGGAGAACCCGTAGGTTATGATTTCTAACAAGTGAAAATAAGTTTTTTGATAGAGTTTTCTTTTTAACAAAAGAAAACACATATTACCTTTGTGGCTTTTAGGGTCCACCAGGATCACAGGGAGTACTCGGACCTCAGGGAGAGGAGGGAAAACGTGGACCCAGAGGAGATCCTGGTTCTATTGGCCCACTCGGACCTGTTGGTGAGAGAGTGAGTCTAATTTTGCATTTTAATGCCTTTGCAACAGCAAAATGACATGTATGAATTTGTGAAAATAACGTCAATTTTTAATAGGGTTTTTATTCTCCAATATAGGGGGCACCTGGAAACCGAGGCTTTCCTGGTCAGGATGGCTTACAGGGTCCAAAGGTAATGAGAAAGTTAAATTAGATACAAACTATTAACTTGCTGAATATGATTACCTGAATACTGAAATTATTTTGTCTCTCATCAAAGGGTGCTCAAGGAGACCGTGGAACTTCAGGAACCTCTGGCCCTAAAGGTTCTACAGGAGATCCAGGAAGAACAGGTGAACCAGGTCTACCAGGAGCAAGAGTAAGTTAAATTTACTATGCCATTGTGCTATTTTGAGTTTAAAATATAGCTCTAGTTATTTTTTTGCATCCTTTGTTTCACAGGGTTTGACAGGTACGCCTGGAGTTCAGGGTGCTGAAGGAAAGCCAGGACCACTGGTACACTCATCTGATGTTTTCCATTTATGATAAAATATCCACACACGTGACAGGAAAATTAGTAAAAGTTACTTTTTACATTCTACAGGGTGCTCCAGGTGAGGATGGACGTCCAGGGCCTGCAGGGTCGACAGGAACAAGAGGCTCTGTCGGAACTATGGGACCAATTGGACCTAAGGGTTTTAGTGTGAGTGGATTTTTTGACTATAATTATTTTAAAATGTATTGCACATTAAACAAAACAAAAAAAAATTGTTTACATTTTCTTTTAAAAATAATCTAGGGGGATCCAGGAAAGGCAGGTGAGCAGGGATCTGCTGGAGTTCCTGGGCAAAGGGTGAGCAACAGCTATTTAGCTGACAAAAATATTGGGTCACATTGCTCATATTACCAAGGCAAAAAGTCTCAGAACAGCCTAGCATTCAATTGTTGAATCAACAGCATCTTTAAAGTGTATCTTCTTGGTTTTTATGGTCAAGCTCCACTAACTAAAAATCAAAATATTGTTCTACATAAAAACAAACTCTACCCTTTGACTTTTTATAGGGTCCACCTGGGAAAGATGGAGAAGTAGGCCCAGCTGGTCCACCAGGTCCACATGTAAGGGTCCTATTCCTACTTATACATTTGTGTGTGTGTGTTGTACTGCTATTGCAATTACAATTAGAAAAGGAAATTCAGAGCACACTCTATGTTTTCATTTCTTGAATTTTAGGGTACAGCAGGTGAAAGAGGTGAACAGGGACCTCCTGGAATGCACGGTTTCCAGGTGTGTAATTAGTGTTTTGTGAAAGTATTCCTTCTTATTATTAGATATTTTATAATGTGAATCTATTTACCTGTTTTTAGGGGTTGCCTGGACCAGCAGGTGCTCCTGGGGAGGGAGGAAAACCTGGTGATCAGGTGTGCAGTTAATTGACTGACTTTAAATGATGAAAATAGTGAAAATAGAATGGAGAAACAGCATAAAACTATGCTAATCAGGAACATCTCACTCTCTTTTAAGGGTATCCCTGGTGAGGGTGGTCCAGTTGGCCAAATTGGACCAAGGGTGAGATCTCATTTTACCTCTGTAAAACATCATTTTGGTCATTGTATATTTCTCATGGTAAACTGATTCATTTAACAGGGTGAACGTGGAATTCCTGGAGAAAGAGGAGAGTTGGGACCTGCTGGTCTGCCTGGAGCCAAAGGTATCCCAGGAGCACCTGGTCCTGATGGCCCAAAGGTAGAAATACACTACATAAGATCGAATTTGCTATTGACGCTTTTAAAATGCTAATAGCTCATTATGCTAAACTTTTTATAGGGCAGCCCTGGACCTACTGGTACACTGGGTAACCAAGGCCCTCCTGGTCTGCAGGGAATGCCTGGTGAAAGAGGGATCTCTGGCCCACCTGGTCCAAAAGGAGAAAGAGTGAGTTGTTATGAAATTAGATTTACAGTATGTATTGACATTTCTATAGATTTTTAATTAACCTCTTCCAACATATTTAGGGAGCTATTGGCGAGAAAGGATCAGAGGGTACTCCAGGAAGTGATGGTGCAAGGGTAATTATATATATTTTTTAATCTTGATTGTTCACAAATGGTCAATCTGAAAGTTGCTTCAGGAATTAGCTAATTTATTCATACATACTGTATAATTTGAGTAAATTATCTTATATTTTAAGCAGAATAATGCTTAATACATAATACTGTATATTTCTCTCTGTGATTTAGATTTGAAAGAATTAATTCAAGACTGATTAAAGTTGAAAGAAAGCAAAAACATCTATATCAAGCTTTAAAAAAGCAACACAAGACATATTAGTGAATGAACAGAGAGTGAACTCTAAAAGACTTGTTTATACATGCCTGAACACCAATGCAAACACACAAAAATGATTCTTTGTATGTTGCTCATGGTTGATATGCATGAATGGATAACTTTTGTGCTGATGTTTGTCTCCATGATGTAGGGTTTGACTGGTCCAATTGGCCCTGCAGGACCCCATGGCCCAAGTGGTGAAAAGGTACAGTGTTACATCATTCTCAATATATAAATACAATGTTTATTTATATAGCACTTGTCAAAGCAGCTTAACATAGCTCTAATAAAGTCCAGATTTCAGAGTTGAAGTTCAATGTAGTGTTTCAACAGGGAGAACCAGGCCCTAAGGGACCACCTGGTCCTCAAGGATCAAGAGCAATGCCAGTAAGTTTATATTTGGCTAACGAAGAAGGTAAAAATATTTCAGTCAATCAAATATTTTATTCTAATACCAAATATCTGTGCTATAAAAAAGGGATCCCGTGGTGAACCTGGGCCAATAGGTGCTGTGGGCTTTGTGGGACCTCCTGTAAGTAGAATTTTGGAAATATTACAGATATCCATGCTTTTAAATTATTATGTACAATACATGTATAACTAATTTTCAGATCATTAAATTATTTATGAACCTGGCACACTTTCAAAACCACAGGGTCTTGATGGTCAACCTGGTCCAAAAGGACCACCTGGAGAGCCTGGACAAAAGGGTGATGCTGGATCTCCTGGCCCTCAAGGGTTGGCTGGCCCTCCTGGGCCACAGGTGATAAAATGCTTCCAATATATATTAAATGATGCCACAGAGATACTGAATTATCTTAATTAGTATACTGAATTACAAATTAGTAATCTTCTTCTAATATCTGTAAATACAGGGTAAATTTGGTGTTGCTGGACCAAAGGGTGGTAGAGGAACACAGGGGGCACCAGTAAGTGGTAAAATGCATAACAAGAATAATGCCTGTTGAATGACACGTAAATTAACATACCTCATTGTTTAGGGTCCAACCGGGTTTCCTGGATCTGCTGGAAGGGTTGGCCCACCTGGTCCAACAGTAAGTTGCATTGACAACAGTTTCACAATAGCAATTTAGATTATATATCAAAACATTTTTCAAACCCTTAAAAACGTGGATTTTAGGGTCCTATTGGTGAACCAGGTCCTCTTGGTCTTCCTGGAAAAGAGGGTCCACCTGGACTTCGAGGAGACCATGGACCTCCAGGACGCCAGGGAGAAAGAGGCCCCCCTGGGCCTGCTGGAGGCCCTGGAGACAAAGGAGATTCTGGAGAAGATGGACCACCAGTAAGTGCACATCAGACATTTCTCAACTGAACTAATAAGTGTAAAAACAAACAAAAACAATTGTCTTTGTTATTTCCATTAGGGACCTGACGGTCCACCGGGTCCTGCAGGAACAACTGGGCAAAGAGGAATTGTAGGCCTTCCTGGGCAAAGAGGAGAGCGTGGAATGGCAGGACTCCCTGGACCTGCAGTTAGTATTCATTAAAAAAACATTCAAAATTATGAAAAAAAAAAAAAGTTTTCTCAAACTGGTAGTTGTTGTATGCTGAAATACAAGATTACTGATAGGGCAGAACAGTGACTCAGTGGTTAGCATTGTCGCCTCACACCAAGAAGGTCACTGGTTTGAGTCCTGGCTCGTCCAGTTGCCATTTGTGTGTGGAGTTTGCCTGTTCTCCCCATGTTGGTGTGGGTTTCCTTCTGGTGCTCCGGTTTCCCCCACAGTCCAAACACAGTCCAGTACACTTTATTCGCTTTCTAATCTTCTTTATCTCTGTTTTCTCATAAAGGGTCCTCCAGGAAAACAGGGTACATCAGGAGCCCCTGGAGACAAAGGACCTCCTGGGCCTGTTGGAGTGCCGGGTGCTAATGGACCTCGGGGAGATCCTGGACCTGATGTAAAGAAAAATTAATCTTAATATAATTGTTACTTTAATTTAACAGTTATTTTGCACAAAAATTAAATATTGCATATTTGAATGCATAAAAAACATTTAATTACTAGGGACCCGCTGGATCTGATGGCCCACCAGGAAAAGAAGGTGTCATAGGAGCCCAGGTGAGGTCAAAAAACACTGAAAGACCCATGTCTACATCTTCATTTCAGTCTATTTATGCCAATCTCACAGAGCTGTTTAAAATTTAAAGGGTGATCGAGGAGATCCAGGCCCAGAGGGTGTGCTTGGAACTGTAGGACAGCCTGGGCCCCCTGGTCCTGTTGGTGCAACTGGGGGGGGTTGGAAAGAGAGGAGAACCAGTGCGTCTTATATTTTCTTTAAATTAATAATATAATGAATTCAACACATAATAGAATGCCATGTCTTAAGGATTTTGACTTAAATTATTTTGGTGTTCTACAGGGTTCAAAAGGACCATATGGCCCTCCAGGTCCAGCAGGAAAACGAGGACTCACAGTAAGAAACCAGCAAAACAACACAATTCAACATAATTAGAATGGCTTCATTGACCAAAAATTTGCAGACAAACACAACACAACTACTCCCTCATTTTAAAATGTCTTTTTAAGGGACCACAAGGACCAAGGGGAGATAAGGGAGATGTTGGTGACCATGGGGAAAGAGGACAGAAGGGTCATAGAGGATTTGCAGGCTTACAAGGTCTTCCTGGATCACCTGTAAGTGTTCAGAGAGATTAAAAAACTCATAGAGCAACTTTTTTTGTAAAGCACACAGTCTAAATATTGTAATATATAACACCAACCAATATAAGCAGATCGAATGAATCATCAATCATCTTTTATATTTCCTTTAATTTTAGGGCACAACTGGAGAACAAGGGGCCCCAGGCATTATTGGTCCAAGTGGACAAAGAGTATGTCTCCAGCTTGTTTGATGTGAGTGATTTACAACTAGTTAAAAAGTGACTGACAACATTTAAATAATTTGTGTCACAGGGACCTCCTGGACCTATTGGGCCACCAGGAAAGGAAGGATACATTGGGCAACCTGGACCAATGGGACCTCCTGGTTCAAGAGGATCTAGTGGGGATATTGGACCAGAGGCAAGTTACCTGTTTCCAAATAGCTCAAATAACATTAAAATTTTGCCCACTAATTATTATTTTTTTGTCCTCATGCTTAGGGACCACCTGGAGAGCCAGGTCCGCCTGGTCCTCCTGGCCCTGCTGGACCACCCACTGCAGCTATGGATGATCTTTTTGGTGGGCCACAAGATTTTGAGAGTGGTCCTTTTCCCCCTGATGACAATCAAGATGAGGCTCTTCCCATAAGCAACTCTACAAGTGTGTTCCAGGCTGATCCTGGAGTTCAGGCTACTTTAAAGGCTCTGAGCAGCCAGATTGATAACATGCGAAGCCCTGATGGTAGCAGAAAACATCCTGCCAGAACTTGTGAGGACTTGAAACAGTGCTACCCTCAAAAAAAGAGTGGTAAGTTAACTTTAGAGTATTGCACAGGCATGCAAATCACAACTGTGGCTAGTATGGCTAGTCACTGGCATGGCTCAATAATGCTTGGTATGGTTAATATTTAGTTTTGTTTTACCCCAAATGTGTATAGTTAGTACTTACCTAGTACTTTTTATTACCATTTTAGTTCCAAGTGAACTGTACTTATAGAAAAACAAAGATGTCTAAATACTGAAGATCACTGATTGACTGAAAATTGATCGTAAGCAATAGCTTCTTAGCAAAATGAGCTGATGCTGCTATTTTAAATAAGAATCAAAACTTTCCAACAATATTCTCCCACAATTATCAAAATATCAACAGCTCAGAAAATCCTCAAATGTTTCATCTCTACATCTCAGGTGAATACTGGGTAGATCCAAACCAAGGCAGCGCAGAGGACGCCATTAAAGTCCATTGCAACATGGACACTGGAGAAACATGCATCTCCGCAATCCCATCCAGCATCCCCCGGAAGTCATGGTGGAGCTCTCCAGGAAATAAACCAGTGTGGTTTGGAGCTAATATGAACGGAGGAACATATGTAAGCATGTTCAGCCACTCTAAAATAAATTTATTTATTTAGTTTGGTCAATTAATGCTATAGCACTTGAGATAGCGTGGAGAATCACTGTAGCACTTTATGTAAAGTTGTAAAAATTAACAAATTAGTTGCGAATTAGTTAACTTTATTTAACGTGTGTAAACCCCTTTGCCATAAAACCAAATTAAAAGAAGGAAATGAACTATGTGCATACAGTGAAGTGTCCACTTCTCAGTTACAAGTTACAGCTTTTTTGATAGTCAACTTTTCAATTTGAAGGCAACAGGTTTACTTATTTTTTAAAAGTAACAATTGGTATTTTACAGTGAAGTCATCTCAGCGTAGAACTGTATGAGTCTGATTTGTATTTCTTTGTATGTCTTTGTGAAGTTCGTTTATGGGAACAAAGACCAGCCAGCCAACACAGTCACAGTTCAGATGACTTTCATCCGTCTGCTCTCAAAAGAGGCATCACAGACTATCACTTACCACTGCAAGAACACCGTGGGCTACAAGGATGAATCAACTGGAAACCTCAAGAAAGCAGTCATCCTCAAAGCTTCAAATGATCTAGAGCTCAAAGCTGAGGGAAATAACCGCTTTAGATACACCGTCCTTGAGGACAGTTGTTCAGTGAGTATACTGCAATACATCATTTGTATAAAGCCACAACCTAGTGAGCTGTCTTGCTCTTTACAGCCTACTACAGTATTTAAGACAGAAGAACTCTAAATGGAAAATTGCGAGGCCTGTCTTTAGAATAACACATTAACAATATTTAATTATGTTGCATAAAAATACACAGCACATACTTTCATTATTTAAAAACTTACTTGCATTTTTCTGTTTATAATTAGGCATCTTGTAGGGCTAGTGCTTGCCTTCTTGAAGAGCCTTTCTATCCAGAGTGTCTACCCAACATTTTCAATTAAATTTAAATGACACTTTTTAAACCAATGATTGGATTTGTTCCAATACAACCCAGGATTTTTTTAGAGTGTAAATAAAGTATTATGCTTTAAAGCAATAGTTCTCCCAAAAATGAAAATTTTGTCATCATTTACCTTCTAAACACAAAAGAAGACGTACTGAATAATGTTGGAAATATGCATGTATCCATTATAGTGTAAGAAAGGGTTTTTAACTATGGTGGTTCGAACTGTAGTTTTGCCAAATGACTAAAAAGATACCAGTATGATAGTAAAAAACTGCAATCTTATACCAAAAACAGAAATAAGGGCAGTTATGATAGCTACAAATGTAGGAGAGCGTTGCTATTATGTGATTATATTGTATTGTCATTCTGAGAAATTAAGTGTTGATGTTCAATTGAAAGTAATTCACAAATACTTAAAAATGAAATGATTTAATGACAATAACTTGCGATAGTTACAACTAAATTAGTTACAAAATAACTGTATAAAAGGATAAAACATGAAATCATAAAAACATATGATCAGTGTTGGGCAAGCTACTTAAAAAATATAGTGAGCTAAGCTATTAGCTACTCTACTTAAAATGCAGCTTAACTACACTAAAGGCTACCCACTGAAAAAAATGTAGCAAGCTAAGCTAAAAGCTACTTGGCAAAAGTAGCTTAGCTACATCTAAGCTATTTGTGCGATTTTCATTTTTAAATTGAAGCAACCTAAATCCATGTGAATCATATCTTAGTGACCAATAAAACGGTTTTTGAAACATATGAGGCATAATTGTTCAGTTAAATTATTTACTGCAAACAATATGCTGTACTAAACAGAAACTAATTATAGTAAATAACAGCAAAAACAAAACAATCCAATAAAACCAGGTGTTACACATTTAAAATACTATAGTAATTTATAGTAACGGGAAACATTTAGGAATAAGCATTAGATTGTATATATATTTACAACTCTTCATTAATGAATTTCATTACAAAATGTAGTAAAAATATAATAAGTATTATATAATAAATAATAAATATAGCGGATCATTCGGCTGTGGCGACCCCGGATTAATAAAGGGACTAAGCCAACAAGAAAATGAATGAATGAATGAAATAATAAATAATAATAATATTAAATAATAATAATAATAATTTATACATAAATAAATAAAAGTAAAAAAATAAGTTGTGATCACAACATAACTTTTTGTTATGTCGAGATC
>CAIGQQ010003610.1:5545346-5562462 GCA_903798035.1 Danio albolineatus | reverse complement strand
TATATATATATATATATATATAGCAATAACAACAAATTGAATTTAAAAAAATAAAAAATCTACCTCAACCTTTTTAGGACACACATTGAAGTAACATACTTAGTGGGAATTTTTACAAAATGTTTTAACTTTATTGTATATAATGTCAATGTAAATAACATAAATGATTCTTCACCTAATGGGTTCATCAATAATATATTATCAATTCATCATATTCATCATAATATATTATCAAATCATTTCATTATTAAAAAAAACAATTATATTATATATATATATATTCGTTTTTTTAAATAATTGCACACAATTTATGGAATCTGGTCACCATTTATTTTCATGAAATAGACATTACCATTGAAAGGGCTATATGTAAAATTTAACAGCCACTTTTTAATAGCGACACTACTGGCCATATTCTGAACTGCATCAAGTAAATTATTGCTTGTACAATTGACCAGTGGTTGACATAATACTTGGGTAAAGGTATAGATCTGAAAATATTAAAAGGATTAAGTGCTCAGGTTCAATCTCACTTGATCAAAAGTACAAAAATATTTTTGTGTACAAGAGTTAATAGTAGTACAATTAAAAAAAAGTAAATAGTACTGACTGATGAATGGGGACGGCTACAACATACATAGTCTACATGGTTACCTCATTATAAGAGATTGATTAGTCAAAGACACAGTAAGTAGAATTATGCGAATATTTCATTTCGATTGATCTGTAGTTTTACTTCCAAAACTGTCATATAGTTAAAACTAGTAATGAAAACTGAATAGAAGAAAATATGCCATAAAGTATAGTGTGCTGACGAATATATAATAATATTCAATAATAACAATAATAATAATAATAATAATGATATATATAAATAATTTATAAAATCAAATCTTACATATAGCCCATTTAAGAAAGGGTGAACATGAAGATTTAATTACATTTTTTGCATGAACCTTCCCTTTAAAACTGCTAAGCATGCCAGATTTGATTTAAGCTATATTCCATCTGGAAAAATAATTAAAGTGTCCTAAAATACAAACCATCTTTGCCGCTGCAAGCAGAAAGAGAGCAAAAAGATGGAAAATTGAGGTTGTTAGTTGAGCAAAACTGGCAAATGATATAAATGTTTCATGTACAGTAACTGCTCTGTTTGCAAGATTTTCTGCATGTTAGCGGGATCAAAGCATACTTAACAAAAAGCAAACTTAGCACTTCTCTTGAAACTTTTCATCCACATTTAGAACTCCCAAGACAAATCCAGAACAAACATCAAGCAAAATAAAAATCGTATTATGGGTGTCCGTTCTAAACAGAGAGTCCTCACAGCTGCAGCAGTGCGTACCGTCAGCTCCATTAGCTGCTCATTCACACCAGTCCATTTGCTAATAATTCACAGACATGCGGTCACCTGCATCTCGTCCAGCTTAGACTGGATGTCTGGAGGAAAGTCAGCGGCCCCACAGGTAAAAGGGTCAAACGGCTCTGCACCGAACAGGTCTCTCCCTGAAGAACAACAGGCCAGTTTTTTTGTTTTCCTTCATTTTACAGACCACTGATTCTAAGTTCTCTAATACACAAAAGAGAAATGACTGCCTATGCAACTAAACGGGGCAACATTTCTCAACTGCTGGCAAAGAAAAACAACTCACTAATCTCTGTAGGTCTTGCTGGGGGTGGAGGGGCCGAGCCATTACTTGCTGGTGATGGAACCAATGGAGTCATTGGAGAAAACGGAACCATGTCAAATATGTCTGTGGGGGTTTTTGAAGACATGCTGTTTCCCTGCAAATGTGAATAAAGCATGAAGTACATCAGTATTCAGAAGATTAAATCATCCAAAAATATATTCATGATTCTGTTATATCTGTTATATTCATGATATATATATATATATATATATATATATCTATATATATAATAATATTATAATTCCACTGAACATTATAAGTCACAAGATTAAAGTCAATGACATTGCAATGAAACCTACTCACAAGTTAAAAAAAAAAACATGCATGGATACACAACTGCATATTATTTATATTTTTTGGTGCATACCAAGGTTACTAAAATTTACTAAAAACTATATAACTAAAACTATTAAACTAATTTTTTATTAAATTTGTTACAAATGAAAATGGCAAAAAATTAAATTTAATATATTTGAAAACATTCACATTTCTGTTTAATTTAACTTGCTGTACTACCATAACTACAAAAACATATGCAGATAGCAAAATAACAAAACGAAATGAAAAAAAAAACAAAAACAAAAAAACACAGCAGCACACATGTGTGTGTGTGTGTGTATATATATATATATATATATATATATATACATATATATATATATATATATATATATATATATATACACATACACACACACACATACTGTACATATACACACACACCGGCCCATTTATTGGGTACACCCTACTAGTACTGGGTTGGACCTCCTTTTACCTTCAAGGTACTGGAATTATTCCTCAAAGCTTTTGGTCCATATTGACATGATAACATCACACAGGTTTGTCGGCTGCACATCCATGATGTGAATTCCACCACATCCCAAAGATACTCTATTGGATTGAGATCTGGTGACGGTGGAGGCCATTAGAGTCCAGTGAACTCAATGTCTTGTTCAAGAAACCAGTCTGAGATGATTCGTGCTTTATGACATGGTGCGTTATCCTGCTGGAAGTAGCTATGTGGTCATAATGGGATGGACAGGGTCAGCAACACTACTCAGGTAGACTGTGGAGTTGACTCATCAGACCAGGCAATCTTCTATCGTCCAATTTTGGTGAGCCTGTGTGAATTGCACCCCAGTTGTAACGAGTGGTTATTTGTGTTACTGTTGCCTTTCTATCAGCTTAAAGCTGTCTGGCCATTCTCCTCTGACCTCTGGCATCAACAAGGCATTTGCACCCACAGAACTGCCGCTCACTGGATCTTTTCTCTTTTTTGAACCATTCTCTGTAAACTCTAGAGATGGTTGTAAGTGAAAATCCCAGTAGATCAGCAGTTTTTTTTAAATACTCAGACCAGCCCGTCTGGCACCAACAACCAAAGTCACTTAAATCAGCTTTCTTCCCTATTCTTTTGCTTGGTTTGAACTGCAGCAGATCATCTTGACCATGTCTTCATGCCTAAATGCATTGAGTTGCTGCCATGTGATTGGCTGATTAGAAAATGACATTAACGAGCACTTGGAAAGGTGTACCTAATAATGTGGCCAGTGAGTGTGCATGTAAGGGCATGTAAATGTAAATCTTAAAATGTTAAAATATAGTTAAAAACCCATTAAGGCTAGTTCACACTGTCATAAAACAATACCAACATTGTGAAAACACTGATCCAACAACCACTGGAATCTAACACTGGTGTTTGTTAAGGCTGTGTGAACTAGCCTTTAAAATCTGAAGGCAGAACTTGTACCCTTAGCAAAAACCCACTGAAGCCTCAAACAAAAACAGAGTAAACAGAAAGTGCTTAACAGAATGGCGAGGAACACTGGCTCCGCCGGGAGGCTTGGACAGAGCTGGTTTAGAAGGTGGAGGAGTCAGAAGACCAGCAGAGAGGTTAGAGTCAGGTGAGCTCATTGGCGTTAGTGTGACAGAAGAGATTTCGAGACAAGAGAACGAGGTCACGTTGTGACACCAGAAGAGAGATGAGGGTCTCTGAAGCATATAGGCCTCATTAGAAGAGTTAATGTGGAGAAGCTGTGGAAAGATCAGAGCTCGTCAGCACTACTGTTTTAGTTTTACTACAGCGCTTTAGCCTTAAAAAGAGAAAGCTCATGAGTTTAGAGAATGGCTTTGGGCATAGCTGATCTGTGTTTTATATGCAGCCAATTAAAATAATGGTGAACGCAATTAGATGCATTCAGCAGATAAGAACCGCATGCAGTGCTTACAGGAGGAACTTGAGCAATCATCAGCTGCTCCTCTAACACTTGTAACTGCTTCTTCAACTCAACATTTTCAGTTTCAAGATCTTGAATCTGTGAAGACAGATTTCAATATGTTATTAACAAATGGTTATCATTGCACAAGGTAACATCTAGGGATATAACAGCACACACAAAAGATCAACTCACTACATAGCAGGATTTATAGGAGTACAGTATATTTTTAGTAAGGATGCACTGAATTTCTGGCTAGTTCATTGCTGCTTTGGCCAAAATGCACACTGTGATTAAAGTTCAAAACTCAAAGCTCAATATTCCATCTAATCTGTTCACAAACCTGTAGACTTATCAATGCATGAACTGCACATACCAAACCCACCAAAGTCAACTAAAATAATGAGCTTAAAGGGCATTTAATTGCTGCTGCTTACAATATAGCACAACTGTGTTCTCATGGCAATGCTGGTAAATTGAAGCCTCTTGATAAAATGTCCTCATTTAATTGCCTTGTGTTTTTAAAACAGTATAATCCAAGTTATTGATTCAAATGTAAAACATGTAACTAAATTACATCTAATAAAATAATAAATATTTACTACAAGCATTTTTTGGTTTTCAGTCAAGGGCATCCACATCAATAATGTTTTTTCATCAATTATGGTTTAAGTAAAGTATTTTGAACATAATAGTGGAATATAGTGGAATTTTATTAAGATTATTTCTGTAGAAAACTAAGCTCTGGACACTAAATTTAAGTATTTTCACAGAAATACTGACTTTTGGATATTTTACTGACTTAATATGAATTTTATTTCATTTTATATTTTAAGATATTAATTTTAGATATTAATATACAATCAATTCACCTTTATTACTATAGCACTTTCTTATATACATCACTGTATATCACTCCTCAAATACAGTGATTTGTCATGCAAAACCAAATGAGTTAAATAAAATGGATGGATTTTTAATGATGAGACTGTGTTTTGGGACTTTTGATCAGAACCCCCAGTAAAACAGTGCTATGGTATTCTCTAACAGTAACTGTACATGACACTCACTCTTTTCTGTAGGCCACCTATCTGTTTCCTCGTCTCTACATCTTTCCCCCCAGACTCCAGGAACTTCTTGTATGCCAAGTCAAATGCTTGGCCGATGGTCAAAGTGATCTCTTCTGCCTGGAATCGACAGATACATGAAAAAAAATGATTTGCCTAGTATCATGAACAGAAGTGTTTTCTTTGGCAAATTGTCTTTGGGGTCATATTATGCTTTACTTACAAGATGTAATAGAAGTCTGAGACGTTCCTTGAATGTGTTTGTGAGGTCTAAGCTTAAAAAAAAAGCCTAACACATTTATAATTCCATATTGTAGGAATGAATGCAACAACTATGCATTTTAAATACAAATAAGCTGTTCATGCCACTACTTTTCTAGCTTGCACACTGTGCGTCAGTTACTCTAAAGAAAAATCTAACTAAGAAACTAACTAACTAACTAACTAAATAACTGACTGACTGAAAAAAAATCTAACATAAAAGAAGTAACTAACTGACTTACTGACTGACTAGAAAAAAAATCTAACATATAAACAAACTACTTAACTAAATGACTGAATGACTCACTGGGAAAAAAATCTAACAAACCAACCAACCAACTAACTAACTGACTAACCGACTGAAAAAAAATTAACAAACTAACTAACTGACTGAAAAAAATCTAACATATAAACAATCTAACCAACTAACTAAAAAAACGAACTGAAAAAAAATCTAACAGACAAACTAACTGACTGGCAGACTAAAAAAATAAAACTAAACTAACTGACTGACTGGCAGACTGGGAAAAAAAACTAAACTATCTGACAGATTGACAGATTGGGAAAAAAAAGAAACTAAACTAACTGACTGACTGGCAGACTGGAAAAAAAACTAAACTAACTGACTGACTGGCAGATTGAAAAAAAATCTAACTAACAAATAAACTAACTAACTAACTAACTAACTAACTAACTAACTGACTGACTGACAAAAATCTACCAAACAAAATAACTAAATAACTGACTCACAGTAAATGAATAATAACAAAAAAACACCTGCATCCATTTTAAATCCTTGTCAGTAGAAAACATTGATACAAGTGCACAGGCACAAAACACACATATCAAAAGCCAGATGAATATTAAAAACTACTTTCACTTTAAAATGCACAAAGGTTTATTTCAAAAACTAAGAAAAAAATTCAGGCGAGTTCGAATAATGCAGATTAAAAGGGATGGATCACCTTTTACACACATTTTCCAAACCTGTTCAGGTTCCTTTTTTCTGTCAAATACAAAAGAAAACATTTTAAATAAGGCGGAAAACCAATAGGGGTGCGCGGTGGCGAAGTGGGTAGCGCTGTCACCTCACAGCAAGAAAGTCGCTGGTTCGCGCATCGGTGGGCCAGTTGACATTTCTGTGTGGAGTTTGCATGTTCTTCCCGTGTTGGTGTGGGTTTCCTTCGGGTGCTCCGGTTTCCCTCACAGTGTGGGGTAAGGTGAATTGGGTAAGTTAATGTGTATGCGTGTGTGTGGGTTTTTCCCAGTGCTGGGTTGCAGCTGGAAGGCCATCCACTGTGCAAAACATATGCTGGATAAGTTGCCAGTTCCTTCCGCTGTGGTGACCCCTGATTAATAAAGGGACTAAGTCGAAAAGAAAATGTAGTCATTAATATGGAGGTCAATGACATACAGTTTTCAATTTTATTCAAAATATCTTCTGTTTTTTTGTTTGTTTGTTTTTTACAGTATAAAGAAAGCTAAACAGGTCTCAAACAGTTTTCGAATTAAAATTTTTGGGTGAACTATCGCTTTAAGTCTGTGAACATAAACAGTTGGGAAAGAATGAAATCGCATCACATTTTTAAAACAGTGACCATTTGGCTATGGCAACAACAAATAATACAGTTAAAACAACTTATAGAGCTCAACCAGGCCCCTATATTTTGGATATTGGGATGTGTTTATTATCAAAAAAAAAAAAAAAAAAAAGAGTTGGTTGAGGGAGTTCAGAAACAGTGTTTACTAATATAGAGAATACTGTTATACTAATAACAGCTATAGAGAATAGTTGCCTTTGGAATGGTCTTTGTGTTTGTAACTTTGTAGACATTTTTCCTGCTAAATTATCCTTCCTTCCCCCCCTTTTTTTTTTGTTATGTTATGTGTCTTGGATGTTGTGTAAGTTATGTCTTGTTATTGTCTTTTGGTGTTTTATTATGTGATTGTGATTAATTGTGGGACCCCCTTGAAAATGAGATGGTACATCTCAAGGGGTTTATCCCAGTGAATAAATATCAGTATCAATATCAATTATGCACTAATAAATACAAAGCAGAATTTTAAAAACATAATATGACCCCTTAAGATATCTATTTAATTCAAAAGGTTTAACACAATATTGATTGAATCATTTCTCAAAGAAGAACTGGGGCTAATATTATGAATACTGTCTGCGGTCTTACACATTTCTCACTGTCAAACACATAGCAGAGATGTTTGTTGGACTCTGAATCTTTACAAATGAACGTGAATATCCTTTTGTCCGTCTTATCATCTGCACAGAAGGATATCCGGTGGAGCTGACAGTTGTACTGCACTTCCTGTGAATAAGAAAACAAGATTAGAAAAAGAGTCAAGGAAAAGACATAGGGTCTGATGGATATGCATGCAAGGCAGTGCACAAAAATATTGGGATACAATCAGTCTAATTGCATTTAAACAACAAGCTCTTCAGTTGAATTTTTGCTAAATATATTAAACAAATTTGCAGGTTCACACAGGTGTAATAGATTACATTAACTAAAAACATGATTTACAAATGTTTGACAACAAGAAATTGTACATATACTTCTTAAAGGGCTGTTAGTCACACAAATACCTCAGTACAGTCTATGAAGATAACTGTTCATTGCATTTTTTTTTGTAGAAATCAATTTTTTGCAATTGTACCCTTCAATACTCAATGTAAAAATGTGACTTAATTACATAAAACCTCTTCATATACATCTCATTTCTGGAACGATTTGTTTCTTTTATCCAGTTAAGCTTTGCACGTACTTTTGATTTAGGATCTAATATTTTTACTCCGTAGATGGAGATCTGTAATTCCACTTTTGGAAGCTTCTGTCCCTCTGACTTCTTAATATGTCTCTGAAACTTTAGAGAAAAGAAAGAGAGAGAGAGTAAAAAGAGAGAAAAGAGAAAAACATTTCTTTTCTAAACACACGGCACAACTCACTGCATATTTACAGAAGGAAAATGAACAGGCAATATGATACAAAAATCAACTAGAATTCCTTTTAGAAATAGAAAATGAACAATTTATAAAGTTTAAAACCACAATTTTTTAGTTAGTAGTATTTAATCAAAATTCCATATGATAATGAGATGTAAAATTTAGAGTGGATAGCTGAAAATAAAAGTAGGATGATCCAGGACTGCTGTCTTTCGGATGAGACGTTAAACCGAGGTCCTGACTCTCTGGGGTCATTAAAAATCCCAGGATGTCTTTCGAAAAAGAGTTAAACCCAGCATCCTGACCAAATTTGCCCACTGGCCTCTGTCCTAGAGGTGTCACGGTGGTGCAGTGAGTAGCACGATCACCTCACAGCAAGAAGGTCGCTGGTTCCAGCCTCGGCTGGGTCAGTTGGCATTTCTATGTTGAGTTTGCATGTTCTTCCCATGTTCACGTGGGTTTCCTCCGGGTGCTCCGGGTTCCTCCACAAGTCCAAAGGCATTCGCTATAGGTGAATTGGATGATCCAAATTGACCGTAGTGTATGAGTGTGTATGAATGTGAAAGTGTATGCGTGTTTCTCAGTACTGGGTTGCAGCTGAAAGGACATGCGCTGTGTAAAACACATGCCGGAATAGCTGGTTGTTCAATCTGCTGTGGCAACTTCTCGCTATAGGTGAATTGTGTAAGGTAATTTGTCCGTAGTGTATGTTGTGAATGAGTGTATATGGATGTTTCCCAGTGATGGGGGGCAGCGGGAAGGGCATCCACTGCGTAAAACATATGTTGGATAAGCTGGCGGTTCATTCCGCATTCCGTGGCAACCCCAGATTAATAAAGGGACTCAGCCGAAAAGAAAATGAATGAATGAATGAATGATCCAGGACTGAAGGTCTAAAGCTGCTTGAAGGTGCTGATATTGCATCCTCTAAACAGAAATGAAGGTGCCAACAGTGTTCAGCCAATCTGAATCTGCAGTAACTAACCTTGAGCTTTCTGACGGCATCTTTCACCACCTCTGTACCTTTGGGTTGATCAACTTCTGTGTTTCCTAGAAACTGTGGGAGACACATAGGAGGCATACTGTATGATATGGGATATTTATTTCTTCTTTTTTAAACACTGACATGTAAATTGATTTTTTTAATAACAACATATGTGGTAGTATTTTTTTATGTTGAATTGTTTTGTCTATTTATTATTTGCAAAAAAAAAGTTATTATCTTAATTTGTATAAATAATGTATGTTGTGTAAGAAAGTGAGAATTTAATATAATTTAAATCACCAAATTATTACACCATTATTGTCTACTAAGTACTGTATATTAGTTTTGGGCATGGGCATTGTACATCTTTACAGAAAAAAATATAAAACTAAAAAGGATTTGTGAGTTATATAATCCACACATGAAGGAGAGCACTTAAGGACATGTACTGTATTTAAACTGTCCCACAAGCAAGCACATCAGTGCTTTCATTCATTGTGCAGATACTCTCCATTATTGCGGGTTCAATTATAACGTTAATTTCATTAAAAGGCTTTGATGATTGCTAAGAGCATTCTCTTAATTTAATCTGGAACAAACTGGAGCCAGTTTATGAAAAAAACAGCATGAACGTTACATTTAGCTTCCAACAGATGGCGCTATTAACCTTTACCCAGTGCTTGTGGCCAAAAGTCTGTCTAGACGCTGCAATGCCTGATTTAACAAAACATCCTAATGCCTTACACCTTACCATCACTCTGCCACTCTAATGGCTACTCCACACAAATGAAGAAATCAACAATAATTTAGCAGTAGTCATAAAGATTCAGATAAAGATTTTTCTGTCTGACCTATTTTCATACGTCGCAAAAACATTTCTTTTGTCCGATGAGCCAACAAATTGAATCTTTAAAAGGTTCCTGCGCCTTTCCGAATGCTAATTTCTCCGACTCAGTTATTACTGCTTGTCTGCATATTTCTGAGAATGCATTGAAAGTAATGCGTTCATGATTAGTCCTGATCATTACACAGACAGCTTACATCTGAAAATACATAACAATTTTATCATACTGTAGCAAGTGTTCTGGGGGGACAAGAATGGCATTATCTTACAAACCAGAGGTCACATTTGAGATCAAGAGACTGTTCAAGCAAAAAAATAATAATCTACATTTACATTTACAAAACCAATTGGCTCCAAACATTTTGGGTAACACTATATTTTGATGGTCCAGTTGAGTATTAGTAGACTGTATGCTTAATACAGTATGTTCAGACATTCAGCTGACTATAAATCAACTTCCACTACCACAACCCTAACCCCAACCTAACAGTCTACCTATAAACTAATGCGAATTAGTTGCAATGTAACTAAAATTCAACAAACGGACCATCAAAAAAAAAAAAGTGTGGCCACCTTTTTTATGTTGAACACAAAAGCAGATACTTTAAAGAATGTTGATAGCCAGTAGCTATGTTTTCATCCAAAGATGCAAATTAGACTTATGTCCAAAACTGGAACATTGCATTAAACGTTTGCGAATAAAGCGCCAGTTCCATCCAATGAGTCAAAGAGAACTAAATCCTCACTTATTGATGAACTGGCAACATAGAAAAATGTGATTTGCTGCTGTAGGAGAAGCCGATATGGGCCTTTTTCTTTATATATTACCTCAGACCTCATAAGATGCAATGCACTGAACATGCAGTGGCTTTTGGGGACAAGATTTATACAATTTTAGGAAAAAGTTTATCTAACTCAAGTTGAACAAGTTGTGTGCATAAGTTTTTAGCTTGCATATAGGGCAAAAACACTATGTATGCAATGGCTACTAGTTTTTAACATTTATCAAAATATCTTCCTTTACTGTATGTTCAACACTAAAAAAACTCAAACAGGTTTGGAACAAGTGCAGGATGAGTAAATGATGACAGAGTTTTCATTTTTTGGGTGAACTATACCTTTAAACAAACACAACTCCATAAACGTGTCTGTAGCACGTAGTTATGATGGATGCCGTCCACACTCAAGGGCAAGTGAGCTCGCTAGGACAGAAATCGAGGCAGGAGTGATAGATACACTACATTACACTGGGTGGAGAGTCTCTTGTTCCTCATGACCGTTCCCTGCTGGTCTGTTCGGAGGCGTTTTTTTCCGCCAAACACATTGAGCCTTCGCTCATCTATCACCTGCTACACTGGCAGAATACCATTTTTCCATCTTTAATTCACTTTCTTTGTCTATTCTCTCCTCATTCCCAAAGGCGGACAACACAGCTGAAAACTCAACAACTCAAAACGCTTTTGTTTTTGTGAGGAATTCAGTAAGACATCTTAGAAGAGTAGACAGCTTCTCAGCCCCCAACAGAAGATGAGCCTTTGGTGAAACGGAGCGTAAAACAGCAATGACAGTGTATACGAGACGCTCTTTCCCCACAAGATGTTTGATGAATAGCAAAAGAGACACAAACAAATTCATTGTTTTATGAAAGGACTGTGCAGACATAGGACTGTGAAAATGGACACAGCATTTGCATTGATCTATCCATTTAGCGTGTCTCTTTTCAGACCTCTGTATACATATATATATATTTTTTCGAAGTACAGTTTCTGTATTCATGCCAACAAGCATTAAAGTCAACAGAAATCAAAATTGACCCCATTTTCCATCTTCATACACAAACACATTCCTGGAACACAAATAATTTCAAATCAAGTCAAACTATTTATTGTGACAGTACAAGACATTTTCCTCTAAGAAAAAAATAATACATAAGCATATATAGGATTTCAGGATTATTAGCCCCCCCTGTTTATTTCTTTCCCCAATTTCTGTTTAACGGAGAGAAGATTTTTTTCAACACATTTCTAAACATAATTTTAACTCATTTCTAATCACTGATTTCTTTTATCTTTGCCATGATGACAGCACATAATATTTGTTTAGATATTTTTCAAGACACTTCTATACAGCTTACAGTGACTTTTAAAGGCCTGATTAGGTTAAATAGGCAGGTTAGGGTAACTAGGCACAATTTTTTTTGTAGGTTTGTTTTGTAGATTATCAAAAAAAATTTGCTTAAAGGGGCTAATCATTTTGACCTTAAAATGGTTTAAAAAAAAAATAATAATAACAGCTTTTATTCTTGCCAAAATAAAACAAAAAAGGCTCTCCAAAAGAAAAAATAATATCAGACATACTTTGAAAATTTAATTGCTCTGTTTAACACCATATTTAAAAAAGAAAAATAAATTCAAAGGGCTAATAATTCTGACTTCAACTTCAATTCAAACATTTAGGATTAGTTTTAAATGATTTGAACTGATTTAATAGATTTAATTGATGAAATTTACTTCAGTTTCTCTAAATATTAAGCAGCACAACAATCATAATAATAAGAACCTTATAATATTTATTTCTATAGGATCATGTGACATTTAAGACTAAAGAATTAAGGGTCCCACTTTATATTAAGTGTCCTTAACAACTATGTACTTGCATCAAAAAATAAATTCAATGTACTTACGGTGTTTATAATGTATTTGAGAACACTTGTGGTGGAATAAAGGTAAGGTTAGGCACTGGTTTGGTGGTATGGGTAGGTTTAAGGGTGGGTTAAGGTGCAAGGGATGGTCAACAGTGTATTTACAAATGTAATTACAAAAATAAATTACAGATGTAATTACAGACGGTTCTTTAATCAAGCATAAGTACAATGTTAAGACATGTATTTACACAATAAGTACATTGTAATAAATTATTAATTTTGGTGTAAGAACCTATTCGTTAAGGCCACTTAATATAAAGTGGGACCGAAATAAGATTTGCACCATTTGAACAAATAAGTTTTTTAAAAACACAATGAAAGAGCATTCCTATTCCTTGAATTCAAATAATATGTCATATTCTTACTGCTTTTGCTATAATGTATACTGTATATGATCAAATAAATGCAGGCTTGGTGAATATAAGGCATTCTGTAAATAGGTAATTACATAAGCAATTAAGTAAATAAATGAGTAAGTAACACTTTAAAAATGGCTTTAGTATATCTGCAAATCAAAGTAAATTAAGCATAAGTGCACACAACTGACCCTAAATCAAAGCTTGATTCATTTTATTTGTTGTTTAATATTACTCAGCGCTTAGATACATAGTGATATTACAAAACCATATCGCAAAACCCAGTGTTAACTTTAAACCAAACCTTTAATGTACTGTAAATTGTAAGTTCACAAAGGTAGTAAAATCATTAATACAAAAGCCTGCATTACCAAATCATCTAGTAAAACTTCAGAAAATCTTCAGTGGAAAAAGTGGCTCATAACACATACCTTGGCATTGTATGGTATAAAATGCTTGGCCAGTGCTTCTGGTGTGTGCATCCATGATTTATCTAGAAAGAGACAGAACACTATTAAGGTACTAATCAGGTGCTTTATGAAGTACGCAATTTCTTAATGATATTCTTAACACTTCAGAAAACAGTATATAAATAAGACTCAGTCCTTTATGTCAAGAATGAAAGCCCTAGCATTAATACACTGATACTCTCCCTAAGAAAATCTTTTCATTCTATGCTCAGGAGTAAAAATAAACCCTGATATGTTTGAAATACCCGAACAGAAGTATAATGTCATCGAACATCCTGACACCCACAAACTGCTAAGAGCTGTGTTTACGACAGGCCAGTTGACGAATAAACCTTATCAACGATCATCTTTAATGTGCATAGATGAGCAGATTATAGTTCAGTCATACAAAATTGTAAAAAAATTTGTACAAATTGTACAAACCCAACCCCTCATTGTGGATGAGCAAATCATACTAAATTGTACGAATAAGATCGTAAAATTCGTTAAAAAAAAAAAAAAGTTAGCCACTCAATAAAAAAAATGTACACATTTTTGTGAGAGAGTGTTGAACTTCCACACAGAAGAGATGTTTGTGTTTTGAGTGTAAATGGCACATCTTGTACTGGCACTGAAGCAAACACATCTTTAATTCTTAAGGCTAACATTTATTTAATTGACCAATCATTTACAGAATGATAGATTCTAGGAATTTTAACACTTTTTAAATTTCTAGTTCTGCAATTGGCGCTCCAGTCAGTTCACATTATATTGACATAGCATTTTAAACACTAGATTTTTGTTATACAAGCACCTTAACAGTGTTAACCCCTAAGCAGTGTCAGTCATTTCACTTTAAGGAAGGGCCTTTAATGTGTAAAAATAACTAGCTAAAATAAAATAAAAATATTCACCAATTAGTTTCTTTTCGGACTTTTTACCAGTGAAACCCGTGTAAAAAAACAGCCCCATCACCCTGCAGCCCAAGACCGGTTACTCACTGAAGCTAAACAGGGCTGAGCCTGGTCATTACCTGGATGGGTGACCACATGGAAAAACTAGTTTGCTTTTGAAAGTGGTGTTAGTGAGGTCAGCAGGGGGTTCTTAACCGGCAGTCCTAATGCCCCAGTAAAGAGAAGGGGACACTATATTGTCAGTGAGCAACATCTTTTGGACCTGACTGACTGTGGTCATTAAAAATCCCATGGCATTACTTGTAAAGAGTAGGGGTGTAACCCTGGTGTCCTGGCAAATTTTTTCCATCAGCCCTTACTGATCATGGACTTTCAATCATCCCCTTCCACCGAATTGGATCTATCAATGATTCTCAACCACCGAGTTTTATTTAATATCTGAGTGTGAACAATTTTTCATTTTAAGATGTCTTTTATTTTGAAAAAATGACCATATTCTCTTGGTTACATCTTGGTCACTTCAACGCCCAAATTGAACCCACAAGCAGCAAAATGAGTTAGAAACAGACGTCTTTGGAAAGTTTCTTTGCTAAGGGGGAAAGGCCCAGTGAAGGACCCGCGAACTGCCAAGGAATGAATCTGCAACCCTTTTATGGACAAATCAGGTGAATCCACCATGGCTGTGCAAGAAGATCAACCAATGGAGATCCCAAATGATAGTGGCCTTTTAGGGGCCGTTCGCATATCGTGTCTTTTCTAGAGTTTGCACAAGTTCATTGCTTCAAATGGAGGTGCGTGGCTTGTGTGCACAAGAGGTGTGACGTGCTCACGTCTTCCAGACCAGACGCACCTAGTTGAATGAATGTTGCGACCGCACCACGAGTCACGTGACAAGAATTGACCGATCAGCTTGTATGGAATATACACATTTCGGTAAGACAAATTATCTCCGACAAACACAGAACTCCCAAACACTGCAGTGCTTTGCAATTTTCTCCAGAAATAAAAGTTGTATTGGAGCGACAGCAATGTTGTGTCAGCTTGTCTTTCTCTGAGAAAACGGCAAGCAACCTATGAACCACCCGGTCCGTGGTAAAAATCATCAAACGTTGACCAGATAAAAACATTGAGGATCACTGGGCTCTATCATTGTCTCTCCCCTCTCCAAATAGCTGGTGTGTTTGCGAGCGCACTGGTGCCGCTGTCCTGTGGCTGCCGTTGCATCATCCAAGTGAATGCTGCACACTGATGGTGGTGTGGAGAGACCCTCCCCCATTATTGCGAAGTGGTTTGTTTGTACGGCCATACACAATAAAAACTGTGCTGTATAAATACACATTACAATACATAAAATGTTTTTGAAAACATAGCTGTAGAACATAAACAACATCTCTGAATGCAAGATGCTCAAAGTTCAATGCAAAGGGAGACATTGGGTATTACAGCGTTAGCTTAGCAAAGCCTATAGCGAATGAAGTTTGGGGACTACAACAATATACATCCTGGTTAATGATGTCATAAACCCTTCAGGTTACACCCTGCACAGCGTGGAAGAAGCATGGCCAGATGAGCTGTAATGTTATAGCAGGACGTTTTCTGGTGACATGGAGCCAATCTGCTAATCTCAGCGTATTATGTTAGCTGACTAATCAGAGCCTCTTGAGGGCGGGCTTTTGGAGGAACTAGGAAATATAACAGTCATTTTCATGTTAGCTGAGTAGCTGTATATAATTAAAGTAAGATATATAAAAAAGGATGCTTTCTCATAATTGAAGCTTGAGCACACATTGCTTTGCACCCCATAAAAACAATCAAGCTTTGAAAATGCACTCTGGACCACCCCTTTAAACAACTGTTTAATAAAGCAGCTTTAAAGATGAACCACCATACGCTTGTGTGCAAGAAGATTTCAGCTAAAGCTGCCGTGTAGATCAAACTGGCTTGTCAGAAGGCGAATTACTGAGGCTGGCCTCAGAGGAGTGCTGACGGGGGGTCAGATGTGTTGGACAGGAGACACCACCGCTTGTGTGACAGCTTAGAGGAAACTGGAAAGCCTAACTGTGACAAACAAGCAGCAGGAGTCACAACATTCAGCGTGCCTGGCAATTTACTTGCCATTATCACTCGGAGTTCATGAACAGCGTTACCAACACCATTTTGTGTCAGAAATTCCTCCCTTTTCCCAATACAGTACTTATGAGCAGGGCCGTTTCTAGACATTTGTCACCCTAGATGAGATTACTATAATTACTATTATTAACTTTCTCTTTAATAGAAGTGATGCCAATAATTTTCAATGACTCAGCTATGTTAGAAATAATAATTGTACCTGCTTGATGAATAATACAGATTCTACAGCCGCACAAACAAACAAACAAATAAACTCAATATCTCATTATATCATAATAAACCTGTCATGTTCATTCATTCATTCATTTTCTTTTCGGCTTAGTCCCTTTATTAATCCGGGGTCGCCACAGCGGAATGAACCGCCAACTTATCCAGCATTTGTTTTACGCAGCGGATGCCCTTCCAGCCACAACCCATCTCTGGGAAACACATCCATACATTCTCATTCACACTCATACACTACGGACAATTTTAGCTTACCCAATTCACCTGTACCGCATGTCTTTGGACTGTGGGGGAAACCAGAGCACCCGGAGGAAA